>CM035438.1:143869925-144007425 GCA_020310875.1 Ceratopteris richardii
CCTCTGTACAGACACATACTGCAAACACACATTATTACATGATGCATATAGGCTTGCTGCTCTTATTACAGGTTATTGTACTCCTTATCTAGTTGCTACTGTATGTGCCCAACTCTGTCCAGCCCTTTGTGCTTTACTACAGACTGCTATCCACCATCACTTTTGTTTGTGCATCTTGACAAAATACAACATTATCATGAATCCTACTCTAGTGTGTATCTGCTTTAGTATATGTATGACAATATGTTTTACTGTCCCGAGCTGGATAAATTTTGCAATTCATTATTTAACTCATGAATGATGAACTCGGAACAGTGAGAGTGGAGATCATATGCCATATGGTCCAGACTAATGACTATAGTTGACTAAAGACTATAGTTGGTATTTCATATGTACTATAGAGTCATAGACTATACTTTTGAGTCTTGTAAAAGCCAATTAATGGCATGCCCTTTTTTATTGATAGGCTATAAGCTATTGGCTATTGCCTTTAGGCTATAGCTGCAAATTTGATTCATGATTCGTATATGATATAATTATTTTGCAATGTCAATTGAGTACATATTATGATTCATCATTCATTTGTGAATTTTATATAGTAGAGTCTAATAGGATCCTAGTTTCATGGTTGAACCTTGTGTAGATGCCTTACAAATCAAGAGCTGAATGGGACTTTGAAACAAAGTTGAAGACTTAACCCAAAGGCAATTTCAGTGTTAGGTAAAGTATTGTTCCCATAGTTGGGATGGGGGAGCAAACAGAGGCAACGCACATTTGCTTGACTTTGAGTGATATGGAGTAAGCAGTTGTGAAAGTGAATCTTTAGAATTTAATCTTGACTCTTTACTTTTTGGATGTATTATCATTCATTAACTTATCCCATTGTAACGTTGATAATGTGTCATCATGACTCATGCCATCCGTGTATGATTGTGATCCCTGAAATAAGATTAATATAATGTTTTCTCATTAAATAATTGTTATGAACATAATGGTACTACTATATTGTGTTTTTACTCTTTTTTCTTTTTTTTTTTTTGGAAAAAAATTAGACGGCGTCAGATAACTTCATAAACGTTTTACCCTACCCGTCAGACGTCGGGTAAACGTCAGAAGTCAGAAGTCAGAAACCCGTCAGAAACAACTATGTGTATAGCATGACTCATTGACTTGAGTCATTGGTTGATTGGTAGTTGATAATGTCCATAGTTCTAGTGTTCACTTCCATGTGTCATGTAGGTTCATTGTTTACATTTTTGTACTTACAAATTACTACTGACTCTTTTATTTAAAATGCATTTAAAAGTTGAGAATTGAAAGTAGTGTGGTGATTGGTCACTAGTGATTATAGACTATAAGGTGATTCTATATGTTATCCATGTCAGGTATATCAAAAAGGTGTTAAATATGCATTGTTACATAGCTTTATGTTTCAAAAAATAAAAATCTCTCACAGTGAATAAAAACTCCAATTATTATTTTGGATTATATAAACCTCTACGATTTAAACAATTTAAATCTTGATTTAAATCTCGTTTTTAAACTTCTTGTTGTACCATGAGAAGAAGGAAGGAGGAGAAGAAGGAGGAGGATAAGGAGGAGGAAGAAGAGGAGGAAGAGGAGGAGAAGAAGAAGAGTAATTTTGTATCTTTGTATCGGTAGAGAGTCTCCAGTCCACCCACTTCGTCTATCCCAGACCAACTTTTTTACCTTAGTGTGGCCATTAATATGTTAGTTTCTTTTTCAGCATATTAATTCAGCTTGTATAAGATTAATCACTTCGTAACCTTTTGGTCCCATAGGTACTGTTGGCATTTAGCACAACGGATATATCATTCTCTCTCTCTCTCTCTCTCTCTCTCTCTCTCTCTCTCTCTCTCTCTCTCTCTCTCTCTCTCTCTCTCTCTCTCTCTCTCTCTCTCTCTCTCTCTCTCTCTCTCTCTCTTTGTAACCTTTTGGTCCCATAGGTACTTTTGGCATTTAGCACAACGGATATATCATTCTCTTCGGGGACATCTGATAAAACTGGAACGATACAGAGAAGATTAGCATGGCCCCTGCGCAAGGATGACACACACAAATCGAAAAATGGTTCAAATTTTTTCAGGACAGCCTACAACCACATGATGTCAGGACAGCCTACGACCACATGATGTCAGGACAACCTACGACCACATGATTCAGGACAGCCTACGACCACATGATGGTCAGGACAGCCTACGACCACATGATGGTCAGGACAGCCTACGACCACATGTTGGAGCATAGGCGTACCACCACCCCCTGGGTTGTCTTCCTTCAGGAGGCACTCAGACTACCCCCGATGTACCACATACTACACCAACCTCCACCCATTCACCAGTAGCTAGGGTGTTTAACTCACACTTTTACTCACATTATGGGTCCCCCATGTATTAGGTGGCCACTATCTGCAGAGTCAGAGCCACGTCTCCCCAACCTTTTCCAGCCTTATATAGCTTTGTGTAGCGATATACTTTTTATTTCATTTCATCATCTACACAGGGTTACTACACTTGTACATGGTGTTTGTCTCATAGGCCAACTTTGGCCTCCAAAAGACATTAATATGACTCTCTCTCTCTCTCTCTCTCTCTCTCTCTCTCTCTCTCTCTCTCTCTCTCTCTCTCTCTCTCTCTCTCTCTCTCTCTCTCTCTCTCTCTCTCTCTCTCTCGTCATGAGAGGAATCTTGTGCTCAGACAGGACCTTTGGCAGCTCTACATTAGTCAAACATGGCACACACCACTAGAGATTCAGAGTCACAGAGATTCTCTCCTCCACCCTACTGCAGCTTCCCAGACACGAGGGAGACAGAGTCAGCTCACTGACTTCTTCATTGCACGACGTGGAGCAACCCTCCCCCCCTTAGCTCACACATCGAGAGGGGTGACTCTTCAGCAGGCTCAGACCTCTCGAGCTAGGAGACGACCCCGTGCTATAGGATATCGGGCCCTCAGACTTCACAGACACCAGATCGCAGACATCCAGGCTCGTGACCATCGCGCCCTGGAGGAGAGACAATCCCGGATGATGGCGGATCCTGCTGCAGCCATCAGGGCCGCCTTGACTCCACCTCCACCCATGTACCACATCTTACACCCGCTCACTAGTACAGGATGGAGCTAGTTAGTCGTTCAGATGCATTATCATGCTTGTACTACCCTTTTGCATATAGGCTATAGATATAGCACTCCATTCACCGTCCCCCCCCCTCCCACTTTCATGGGTATCTCTACATGCATACTACAGAGATCTATATCAGCCTTGCCAGCTTTTTTTCAGTACTTTTATCTTTTCCGATTGACAGAAGATACACCCATGTACATTGATTTGTCTCATAGGCCGAGTTCGGCCTCCTAATAGACGTAAAAACACTTTCTCTTTCTCTCTCTCTCTCTCTCTCTCTCTCTCTCTCTCTCTCTCTCTCTCTCTCTCTCTCTCTCTCTCTCTCTCTCTCTCTCTCTCTCTCTCTCTCTCTCTCTCTCTCTCTCTCTCTCTTCTCTCTCTCTTCTCTCTCTCTTCTCTCTCTCTTCTCTCTCTCTTCTCTCTCTCTCTCTCTCTCTCTCTCTCTCTCTCTCTCTCTCTCTCTCTCTCTCTCTCTCTCTCTCTCTCTCTCTCTCTCTCTCTCTCTCTCTCTCTCTCTCTCTCTCTCTCTCTCTCTCTCTCTCTCTCTCTCTCTCTCTCTCTCTCTGTGTGTGTGTGTGTGCGTGTGTGTGTGTGTGTGTGTGTGTGCGTGTGTGTGTGTGTGTGTGTGCATGCATGTGTGTACATGTAACCATGCACACAGGTGGCTACGGAACAGCCATATATACATACAGATTAATATAATGTTTAAACCATTTGAAGAAAATGAATTATTAAGAACCTTCTTCTTGAAATCTTCAAGCTGGTCCAAAATCATTTCTTCCTGCAAAAGAAAGGAATTTATTGAAAACTGTGAGTGGATAAATGAGAAACATGTATGTAAGTCGTACCTTCTTTGCTCGAATACGGCCCAGGCTTTCATGGATCTGCTGCTCTAGATGGATTAGATCCCTCAAAGACAGACGTTCTAGATCATCTCCTATCACATTTCTGCCAAAAAGACAAGAATCATAAACAAGAGTCAGTGAGAGCCTTCAGAAAGAATCAGCGAGAATAGAAGCCAGTACGAATACAAACCTCTGTAGTGCCTTTAACTTCTCTGTGAATAGAGTAATTCTATCTATTTCGATGTTCTGCACAATTTCATCAATGTCAATTGTATCACCTTTGTGACTTGAACTTGAAAATGGGAAAGAAGAAAACTTCATATTAGAGACATAGACATTGATGAGTTTACCTCTGCTGAGCTAACGTTATCTGCAGACTCTGCATCACCTTGTGCCTTGTAGTATCTTTCCAACACACTTTTCATACTGCTAGCATAAGGTGATCCACAGTCATGTTACAATATGCTTGAATTCATGGTTCCAAGTGTTACACAAAACAATGCCCTCTCTCTCTCTCTCTCTCTCTCTCTCTCTCTCTCTCTCTCTCTCTCTCTCTCTCTCTCTCTCTCTCTCTCTCTCTCTCTCTCTCTCTCTCTCTCTCTCTCTCTCTCTCTCTCTCTCTCTCTCTCTCTCTCTCTCTCTCTCTCTCTCTCTGCTCTGACAGTCGTCGCCCTCCCCGTTGTGGTCGCCTGCCCATCAAGATCTCTCTGCCCATTGTGGTCGCCTGCCCATCAAGATCTCTCTGTCCGTCGTGGTCATCTGCCCGTCATGTATGCTCTGTCCTTCGACCTCAAACCTGCCCCCTGCCCTGCCTCCCACCATCGCCCCAAGCCCCACCTCCCACCGTCGCCCCTCCCATATCTGCCCTCCCGTACAGAAACCCTAGCCTCCTTCAGCCCCTCACTGCGACCTTCCCTCAGCCCCTCCCGCGGCAATTGGTAACTGCCATTGATGAACTGCTCTTGAAAAATATAAGGAGGGGTTGCCCACATATATACTCAATCTTGCCAATGTCAATTGGGAGCTCAAGGAGTCACGATCTCCAAGTAAGTACTTTCCAAGTTCCAACTCAAATTCTAGTCTTGTGCTATGTGGTCTTGTCTAGTCTTGTATCTTGGACATTCTATCTTGTCCTGTTGTAATCTCGTAGTACGAGATCCTTTTTAGTTATTCCTTGTATCTAGTTCATCTCCCTTAAGGGAGTTCTTGTAATCCAAATATCTTGCTTCATACCTACAATCCTCGGTTGTGGGATCTCCTGTATCATCTCTAATCAAGTTTTAAATATCTATCGGTCCCAATTTGTGGGACTTCTAGTATCATTTATATGTTATTGTATTATTTTTCCACGTGGATGATCTTGTAATCATAAGTATTATTCTGAAATCTTGTCTAATCTAGTCAAAGGGCAGAATTTAGTGCCCCCCCTGACATTTTGGCAAGACTGGCTTCTATCCAAGACCAGACATCATGGAGAACACTTATAAACAAATTGTGGCATCACTTAAGATTCTCCAACAACAAGTCGAGGACCTAACTCATTGGCAAACACAAGTCGAGATTGAACACCTCATGCATGTAGGTGAACTCATCCAAGAATTAAAAGAATGAATCGGAAGTCTTCAAGCTAATCAAGGAATTATTCAAGTGAACCAATATCCTAGTTCATCCTTCATGAAGGAGCCTAAGATTTGTATGCCAAAAAAGTTCAATGATAATCGCACGAAGTTCCACAGGTTCCTACAAGTCAAACTATACATACCGTATGCAACCTTATAGATACCCTGATAATGCATCCAAGGTCGGTTTTATTGGAACCTTGCTCTGTGGTCAAACGTTATCATGGTTCACCCCAATCTTGGACAACGACATGGCAATACTTCGTGACTATGAGGGTTTTCTTCGAGAGCTCACTGCCACGTTTGGAGATGCAGACACAAGTCGAGTGGAAGAAATGAAAATACGGAAGCTACATCAAGGTAACCGCCCTCCCTCTTCCTATGCATCAAAATTTAGACAATTGATATGCAATCTCACTTCCCCCGAAGATTATTTCATACGGCAATTTAGATGGGGTTTAAGAGAGGATATGAAGGAGCTTCTGCTCACAATGCCAAAGATTAATACTTTAAATAAATAAATCACCTAAGCCATTCAATGTAATAATGGCCTTTTTGAAAGGATACAAGAAAAACAAGTAGAAGAAAGACTTCCCAATGGAAACCCTTCCAACCCGCTCCTAGAGAAGAACCTATGCAGATAGACATAACTAGGTTACAACCTCTAACTGCACAAGAAAAACAGAGAAGGAGAGAACAAGTTATGACTCTATGTGGAAACCCTACTCATAGTGCAATTAATTGTCCCAACAAAAGAACAAACTCCAGAGTCATAGTAACCCTTGTCGAGCACAGAATCAAGGAAGTGACCGTACTGCCAAACCATGATATAAGAAAGGGTCTCATAATTCGAGCAACACCCATAGAAACATGTCTTGCCATTGTTAAGTTGATCATGCCTAAGAGGACCCTTTCCCTTACAGCCTTGGTCGATTCAAAAGCCTCCTCATGTTTCATTGATGAAGGATTGGTTAAGAAACACAGGATTCAGGTACTTCAGAATAACAAACCAGTAGTGGCTAAAGTAGTGGACAGATGATCTCTAGCACATGGGAATATTACCAAGGAAACCACACCATTAAGAGTATATCTTGGTGATCATGATTCCCGCATATGTTTTACTGTATCAAGTTCGATAAACCTTGTTGTCATTGGAATGTCCTAGCTAAAGAAACATAATCCAGACATCGATTGGGAGAAGAATAAAATTAATCGTTGAGATATCCAGAAGAACCCAACATATGTAGGAGCCAAAGCCTTCATGCATGCAATAAGAAAGGAACCGACATATATGATCTATGACGTATCAATTGAAGAATCCAAGAAAGATGATCCACTGAAGCTACCGAATCAATACCAAGGCTTTGAAGATGTTTTTGAAAAGAAGAATGTAGATATCGTCCCCAAAGCAAAGACCTTATGATTGCCCTATAGAACTTCAAGACAGAGCACAACCACCTTTTGGACCAATCTATAGACTATCCCCAGAGGAGCTTAAAGAATTATGCAAGAACGTTGATGAGAATCTAGCCAAGGGGTTTATCAAACACTCAAATTCTCCAACTCGAGCCCCTATTCTATTTGTAAAGAAGAAGGATAGGATTCTTCGAATGAAAGTAGACTATTGTGGATTGAACAAAGTCACTTTAAAGAACGGATATCCTCTACCACTCATATCAGAGCTCTTGGAATGCCTTGGAAAAGCAAAGTTCTTCACGAAGATTGACCTTTGAGGAGCTTATGATCCTGTCAGGATCAGAGAAGGAGATGAATGGAAGACAGCATTTTGAACAAGGTGTGGGCATTTCAAATATGTAGTTATGCCATTCAATCTCATAAATGCTCGAGCCGTCTTCCAACATATGATGAATGATATCTTTCGAGAGTATTTAGGTGATTTTGTGGTAATATACCTCGACGATATCTTGATATTCTCCAAAAGTCTAGAAGATTACGAATGTCATGTAAAGATAGTCCCGGAGAAACTAAGAGGGAAAGGTTACATGTAAAAATTGGAGACGTGCTCTTTCCATCAGACACAGAAGTGGAGTTTTTAGGTACAATGTCCCAGAGAAAGGAATCTTTATGGAACCTAAGAAGATCGAGACAATCCTTGATTGGCAACCACCTTCATGTGTTCGAGATGTACAATGTTTTTTAGGGTTTGCAAATTTTTATAGCATATTCATCACTGATTACCCCAAGATAGTGACACCTCTTTTTCATACAAGGGGCTACATAAGGTTGGCTTAAGTAGGGCTCGATCTCATTCAATATAGATTGTATAATCAAGTCTTTGGCCATATTCAAAACATATTGTATGATCAAGTCTTTCACTAATAGATACATACATCATTTCTTTGAGGATTCTGCATATGCAAGAAACCAACAAATGCTTTAGCATAGATTTAAAATAACAAGCTAAAGGTTCAAGCTCTATATCTCCATTACTTGGGTGCAAATCGATGGTATTTTGGCACTTGAAACTAAGTGACTTTCAAACTCTATTATGTGGTTCATTTTTTAAAGAGCTTTCTCAGAACCAGCATTGTTTCATTGCTTATTCACTACATGCCATCTATTAAATAAATATTGACCACTAATTTTTGTGCAATTCATATAAAGTCTACAAATTGATAATATTGTACAACATTTGAATCTACCTGAGTGTGTCATATCTACTCACCCGCCATTGTCTTCTTCCTTGAGTTTGATAAAGAAGGTTTTTCTACATGGTATCTACTAACCATTAGAAAGTAAAATCCATGGTTCATGTGCCATTAGAGAGTAAAACACTAAGATCGCAAATGCCAAATTCTTCAATCTCCTTCGCTTTTCTCTACCCTTGAAAGTTATAAGATGATGATCCTATTATCACCCTTCACTATTTTGGTAATGAAATACATTGACTTATACCTGCATAAATTTTCATATGAACATGAACTGGATTTTTATTGTCATCGACAACAGGGGAAAAAATATTTTCCATACGAGGGGCTACATAAGGTTAGCTTAGGTAGGGCTCGATCACATTCAATATAGATTGTATAATCAAGTCTTTGGCCACATTCAAAACATATTGTATGATCAAGTCTTTCGCTAATAGATACATACATTATTTCTTTGAGGATTGGGCATATGCAAGGAACCAACAAATGCTCTAGCATAATTTAAAATATCAAGCTAAAGGTTCAAGCTGTCAGGGGAGCACTAGATTGTGCTCTCTGACTACAGTAGACAAGATTTTGGAAATACACTTCTGATTACAAGAACACCCACGAAGGGAAAACAATATAAGAATACGTGACTCATACAAGATGTCCCATAACCCGCGAGTCATAGGTATGAATAACTCGACTAGAGATGCTATAGGAGATCCCACAACCTGGGATCGTAAGTATGAAACAAGATATCTGGATTGCAAGAACTCCATTCTGGGGGATGAACTAGATACAAGAAAGAACTCGACAAGATCTCGTACTACGAGATTACAAGAGGAAAAGACAAGATGTCCAAGAACTAGACTAGACAAGACTAGAACAAGGAACAAGACAAGAACTGGAACTGGAACTTGGAGAGTACTTACTTGGCGGTCACGACTCCTTGAGCTCTCAAGACTGGTATAAGCAAGACTGAGAATGAATGTGGCCAACCCCTCCTTATATAGGTTTTTCAAGGGAGGCTACTAATTGATGATGTCATTGATGATGTCATCAATTTGAAGCATGGTCTCTAGATGTCAGAATCAAGCAAGACATCAGTCGATCTTAGGGTTTTGAAACGTTCTGGACGTAATGGGAGCATTGGTTTCTCCTAATTCTGAACCAGTCATGAGATATAGGATTCACATGGAATCTGAGGTTCAAGATGGTTTCCTTTGTCCATGACATCACCTCCCCCTCAAGCGATGAGTTCCATAAGGAACAGTCATGTTCTCTGGTCTCAACTTCATTGGATTTCTCTTATGGAATTCTCGAACCTTGATTGGTGCTCTCTGAAGGTTTATAGGGTCCCAAGTACGATCATTGATATCATACCCTTTCCAATGAACAAGGTACTCCAATCTTCCTCGGGATATGCTCGAATCTAGGACATGCTCGACTTCGAATTCTTCACGATCGTCAATCTCGATAGGTGGTGAAGGACCTCGTCTCTCCCCCTCAATGGTGAAATCTGATACAGTTCCAATATGGACACATGGAAAACTGGATGTATTCTCATGGTACTTGGTAATTGGAGCTTGAAGGTGACTGGATTAATCTTGGCCAAGATGGTGAATGGACCAAATCTCTGATGATCTAGCTTTGCACAAGGCCTCGAAGTTTGCAAATTATTCCTGAGCAACCACACTTTATCTCCGATTTGATAGGATGGATTTTGAACATGATGCTGATATGCATAGTATTTGTACTTCTCTTGAGCTTTATGGATCTCTTCCTTGAGTTCTTTGTGAATTTCCATGAGGTATTGGGCCTTATCTCTGGCAGCTGGGTTCTTGACATGATTTGAGAGTTGTATATCCATCCTTGGATGTTGTCCATAATTTGCAAAGAAGGGAGTGTGCTTGATAGATGTATGAACGATGTTATTATAGGCAAACTCTGCAAAGGGTAAAAGCTCGAACCAATCATTTTGATAATAATTTATGGTGCATCGGAGATACTGTTCTAGGACTTGATTCACCCGTTCTGCTTGTCCATGAGTCTATGGATGATTAGCTGTAGATAATTTAACTTGAACACCAAGGACCTTGCATAGACTGTTCCAGAAGCTGGATATGAACTATGGACCTCGAACACTGACAATATCGTCAGACAATCCATGAAGCCTAAAGATATATTTGAGAAAAAGTCTAGCTGTGGCTGCACCTGTGATTGCCTTGGTAGCTGGAATGAAGTGTGCCATCTTTGTAAATCTATCCACAATAACAAGAACGGAATCATACTTTTCTGACTTTGGTAGATTAGTCATGAAATCCATAGGTAGTGAAGCCCATGGCCTCTCTGGAATGGGTAAAGGTTGCAAGAGGCCATGAGGTTTATGTCGGGGTACCTTAGATCTATTGCAGGTGTCACAAGCTCGGATATATTCTTTGACTTCCTTCCACATTTGAGGCCACCAAAAATCCCTTGATATGAGTTCTATTGTTTTATTCACTCCAAAATGTCCTGTTGTAAGGTTGTCATGACGTTGTTGAAGTACTTGGATCCTGGGCTTTCCTGGAGGGACATACAATAGGTTCTTATAGAGTAGTAATCCATCCTTTTCCTTAAATTCATTTACTTCTTGGACTTTTCCTTCTTGAGCTTTCTGCTTAACGTTACAAAACAATTCATTCTGTGGTAGATTCTCACGGATCAAATGATTCAAGGCTGAGTCTTCATGATGGCTTGAAGAGATAGCTGCTAATCGGAGATGCTCAGGCTTGAGTAATACTCTCTTGTTGATCAAAGGCCTCTTCACCCTTCTTTGGTGCAAGGTAAGATCTTCTAGAAAGGGCATCTGGCTGACATTGTTAACGTCCTGGACGATATGTGATGACAAAGTCGAATCTGGATAGAAAGTTACTCCATCGAGATTGCCTTCTATTGAGGATGCGGGTGGTCATAAAATACTCTAGGTTCTTGTGATCTGTATACACAGTAACTTTATGAGCATCTCCTTCTAGATGGTGATGCCAGGTATCAAACGTGTCCACTATGGCAAGAAGTTCTTTATCATGGATTTGATAATTAATTTCTGGAGGGGAAAGTTTCATTGAATGATATGCAATTGGATGTAGGTGTCCATCATCTCCATATTGGAGAAAGAATGGCTCCTAGGGCAAAGTCTGATGCATGTGTCTCTAGGAAGAAGGGCTTACTAGAATCAGGATGAACTAGAATTGGAGCAGTAGTGAATGCTGATTTCAAGGTCGGAAAGGCTTTTTTTGCTTCTTTAGTCCATGAGAATTTGGAGTTTCCTCTAAGCTTGGTAAGAGGTGTCACTATCTTGGAGTAATCTCTGATGAATATCCTGTAGAAGTTGGCAAATACCAGAAAACATTGTACATCTCGAACACATGAAGGTGGTTTCCAATCAAGGATTGTCTCAATCTTCTTAGGGTCCATAAAAATTACTTTATTTGATACAATGTACCCTAAAAATTCCACTTTTGTCTTATGGAAAGAGCACTTCTCCAATTTTGCATATAATCCTTTTTCTCTTAATTTCTCTAGGACTATCTTTACATGATATTCATGATCCTCTAGATTTTTAGAGAAAATCAAGATATCGTCAAGGTATGTTACAACAAAATCATCTAAATATTCTCGAAAGATATCATTCATCATATGTTGGAAGAGAGCTTGAGCATTCGTAAGACCAAATGGCATAACTATATATTCAAAATGGCCATACCTTGTTCGAAATGTTGTCTTCCATTTGTCTCCTTCTTTGATCCTGACAAGCTTGTAAGCTCCTCGAAGATCAATCTTCATGAAGAATTTTGCTTTTCCAAGGCGTTCCAAGAGCTCTGATATGAGTGGTAGAGGGTATCTGTTCTTTATAGAGACTTTATTCAATCTACGATAGTCTACACACATCCCGAGAGTCCCATCCTTCTTTACAAATAAAATAGGAGCTCCTTCCGGAGACTTTGAGTGTTTGATAAACCCCTTTGCTAGATTCTCATCAATGTTCTTGCGTAGTTCTGTAAGTTCCTCTCGGGATAGTCTATAGATTGGTCCAAAGGGTGGTTGTGCTCCCTCTTGAAGATCTATGGGACAATCATAAAGTCTATGCTCTGGGAGGATATCTACATTCTTCTTTTCAAAAACATCTTCAAAGCCTTTGTACTGATTGGGTGGATGCACGGGATCATCTTTCTTGGATTCCTTAGCTGGTATGGCATAGATCATATATGTCGGTTCCTTCCTTACTGCATGTATGAAGGCCTTGGCTCCGACATATGTTGGGTTCTTTTGGATATCTCGACGGGTGATTTTATTCTTTTCCTAATTGATGTCTGGATTATGCTTCTTTAACCAAGGCATTCCAATGATAACTAGATATACTGGGCTCGATATTACATTGAAACATACATGGGATTCATCGTCACCAAGGTGTGCTCTTAATGGTGTGGTTTCCATGGTTATATTCCCAGATGCTAGAGGTCGTCCATCTACTACTTCAGCTACTATTGGTTTGTTCTTTCGAAGTACAGGAATTCCATGTTTCTTAAACAATCCTTCATCGAGCTACTATTGGTTTGTTCTTTCGAAGTCCAGGAATTCCATGTTTCTTAACCAATCCATCATCGATGAAACATGAGGAGGCTCCTGAATCTACTAGGGTTGTAAGGGAAAGGGTCTTCTTGGGCATGATAACTTGACAGGTGCAAGACATGTTTCTATAGGTCTAGCTGGAATTATGAGACCCTTCCTTATATCATGGTCGGTCTCTTTTACAACTGGACTTCCTCGTTTCCCTTCTCTACAAGGGTGGTTGTGACTCTGGAGTCTGTTCTCTTGTTAGGACAATTAACTGCAATATGCCCAGGGTTTCCACAATAGAGGCATAACTTGTTATCTCTCCTTCTCTGTTTCTCTTGTGGCGTTAGGGGCTAGACCTAGTTACATCTATTTGCATAGGTTCAAGCATAGACTCATCTTTAGGAGTGGGTTGGAAAGGTTTCCATTGGTGAGATCTTCCTTCTACTTGTTTTTCTTGTTTCCTTTCAAAAAGTCGGTTATCACATTGAATAGTTTGCATCATGTAATCATTCAATGTCTTAACCTCTGGTATCGTGAGCAGAAGGTCCTTCACATCATCTCTTAAACCCCATCTAAATTGGCTTATGAAATAATCTTCATGCCACGTGAGATCACATATGAACTGCCTAACCAGACTGGTATTGGAAAGACTAAGAATGAATGTGGCCAACCCCTCCTTATATAGGTTTTTCAAGGGCGGTTACGAATTGATGATGTCAGCAATTCGAAGCACGATCTCTGGATGTCAGAATCAAGCATGAGGACAGTCGATCTTAGGGTTTTGGCACGTTCCGAATGCAATGGGAGGATTGGTTTCTCTTAATTCTGAACCAGCCATGAGATATAGGATTCACATGGAATCTGAGGTTCAGGATGGTTTCCTTTGTCCATGACACAAGCTATATATCTCCATCAATTGGGTACAAATCGATCATGTTTTGGTACTTGAAACTAAGTGACCTTCAAAATCTATTATGTAGTTCATTTCTGAAAGAGTTTTCTTACAACAAGGATTGTTTCAATGATTATTCACTGCATGCCATCTATTAAGAACATATCGATCACTAATTTTTGTTCGTTTCATATAAAGTCTACAAGTTGATAATCCTGTGTATGAAGCTAAGAATAGATCTTCAAATCTTCTCATGCGCATCTTCTTTAGTATCACCTTCTTCGAACTAGCTTTTGTTTAATGTTGGTAACAGTAAATTGTAATGCAACAGATAATGTAGCTTCATAGGTCTACACCATGACCTTCATAGGAATCCAAGAGTAATTGTGTAACAACCTTCTATGCATGTGTATAACCACAAATTTATGTGTAATATGATACACTTCTTGTCTACGACATCTCGGACTCTACGTACGCCTTTAACCGTGTGCCTCGGCCCTCCATTGTATCGCAATGGTGCTTTGGCCTCTTGTAAGACGACATAGCACCCTGTGCCTACCACTGTTCCTCATCGATGGCGTTTCTCTTTCCTACGACTTCCCTCAACAAAGAGTCCACGTGTGCCCACAAATCTTCTTACTTTCGGCAACACCCACCGACAATTATCGGTAGCATTGTCTACTATGCCTCGGTCCATTACATGGCCCTTTGCTCTTCCTCCTAGTCTGCATGTTCTTCATCACGATGTCCTCTTACTCAGAGCTGCTCACTGTTGACCGGACAATGTGTAACCACATCACGGTGCCTAACTCACTTACCACGTGGCTGCATATGTGCCATATACATGTCCAAATGACGCGCCCATTATGGAGAAGCGTGTCGCAACAGTTGTAATATAATGGATCAATGAACATTAATAAAACACAACATTTGAATCTACTTGAGCATGTCGTATCTACTCTCCTGCCCATTGGCTTCTTTCCTGAGTCTGCACAGAAGGTTTTTCTACATGGTATCTACTAGCCATTAGAGAGTAAAATCCATGGTATCTACGCATCCATGGTGATGTGCCATTAGAGAGTAAAACACTAAGATCCTAAATGCCCCTATACAAAATCTTCAATCTCCTTTGCTTTTCTCTACCCTTAAAAGTTATACGATGATGATCCTATTATCACCCTTCACTATTTTGGTAATGAAATACATTGACTTATACCTGCATAATTTTTCACATGAACATGAAATGGATTTTATCACCATCGACAACAAGGAAAAAAATAATTTTCATATGAGGGGCTACATAAGGTTTGCTTAAGTAGGGCTCAATCACATTCAATATAGATTGTATAATCAAGTCTTTGGCCACATTCAAAACATATTATATGATCAAGTCGTTCGCTAAAAGATAGATACATTATTTCTTTGAGAATTGGGCATATGCAAGGAACCAACAAATGCTCTAGCATAATTTGAAATATCAAGCTAAAGGTTCAAGCTCTATATCTCCATTAGTTGGGTACAAATCAATGATATTTTGGTACTTGAAACTAAGTGACCTTCAAACTCTATTATGTAGTTCATTTTTGAAAGAGCTTTCTCATAACCAGCATTGTTTCATTGATTATTCACTGCACGCCATCTATTAAAAAAATATTGACCACTAATTTTTTATCAATTCATATAAAGTCTACAAATTGATAATACTGTATATGAAGCTAAGAACATATCTTCAAATCTTGTCATGCACATCTTCTTTAATATCACCTTCTTTGAACTAGCTATTGTTTAATATTGGAAACAGTAAATTGTAATGCAATAGGTCATAGGTCTACACCATGACCTTCATAGGAATCCAAGAGTAATTGTGTAATAACCTTCAATGCATGTATATAACCACATATTTATGTGTAATATGATACACTTCTTGTCTACGACATCTCCAACTCTACGTACACCTTTATTGGTGTGCCTCCATTGTATCGCAGTGGTGTTTTAGCCTCTTGTAACATGACATAGCACCCCATGCTTACCACCGTTCCTCATCGATGACGTTTCTCTTTCCTACGACCACCCTCAACAAAGCATCCACTTGCATGCCCACAAATCTTCTTGCTTTCGGCAACTCCTTCCAACAATCATCGGTAGCATTGTCTACTATGCCTCGGTCCATTACTTGGCCCTTAGCTCATCCTCCTAGTCTTCATGTTCTTCGTGACGATGTCCTCTCACTTAGAGTTGCTCAATGTTGACCAGACAATGTGTAACCAGATCACGGTGCCTGACTCACTTATCACGCGGCTGCATATGTGCCATATACATGTCCAAATGCCGCGCCCATTATGGAGAAGCATGCCGCACCAATTGTAATATAATGGATCAATGAGCATTAATAAAACACAACATTTGAATCTACTTGAGCGTGTCGTATCTACTCTCCCGCCCATCATCTTCTTCCCTCAGTCTCTGTAGAGGAGGTTTTTCTACATGGTATATACTAGCCAGTAGGCTTGGTCCTTACGCATTGCACGAGCATGCCTTCCATGATCAAGCATGGTGCAAGCCCTTGCTGCCTCGCACAACTACAAAATCGACAAGCTCCATGGCAGCAATTACCAACCCTCGAAACTTGTAATGCTGATGATTCTACGTGAGATGTCCCTGCTTAAAGTGGTGGATAGCACTGAAGCATGTCCATTCCGAAGCAATCCACAACAAGCTTCTTAAAGTCTCAGAAGACAAGGATTTCAGCGCCAAACTGGAGTTAATGCTTCACATGACAAACTCCTTGAAGCAAGTTGTGCGTACCCATGAGACCGCACATGATGTTTGGACGACGCTCAAGCAAATGTTCCAAGTGAAGAGAATAGCACACCAAGTGCACTGCCTCCGAAAACTCCTCTCCATGACGATGAAGGAGAAAGATTCTCCAGAGACCTTTCTACAGAACTGGCACGTCAAAATGGATGATCTTCTGATGTCTGGTCTCGAGCTCAGAGCCGATATCCAAGCGATTGTACTCCTTTCAACCTTGTGTTGGAGTTAGACGTCTGCGGAAGCACGCAAATAGCACAAGGAAGAAGAAGAAGCTTAGAGCACAAACACACAATACTGAATGTATTACTAGCGAATGTACAAAGATAAGTAGCCCATTAGGGCAATAGGCGTATATACAAGCCGGGGAAAAAAAACCTCCTAAAGAGGGAAAAAAGTGCCCCGGCGGTCCTTGTGTGTTAACACACATCACTACCTAAATATATCAACAAATCCCCCCTGGGAGTGATGCGGTGAACAAGGAGCTGGCACTCATGTATAAGGAAGTGCCAAGCTATGTGGAAATCACTCCACAAAAGGAAGTAAGCCCAAAGCTTTGCGGAAAGCTTCAAACTTCTCCCTAGGCAGAGCCTTCGTGAAAAGGTCTGTGATGTTTTCCTGCGTGGGCACATATGCCAAGCTCATCTCCCCAGCAGAGAACCTCTCCTTGACATAGTGATAATGCACCTCAATGTGCTTAGTGCAAGCATGGAACACAGGGTTCCTCGCAACTGCCAATGCGCTCCGACTGTCAGTGAAGATGGTGGTGGCAGAAGACTGGCCAACACCCAAATCAGCCATAAGGCGTCTGAGCCACACACACTCAACAGTCGCTGTGAAAGCTTCCCTATGCTCAACCTCACAACTAGAAGTGGCCACAATAGGCTGCTTCTTGCTCAACCAAGATATACATGAGCTACCAAGCATGAAGCAAAAACCACTAGTGGACACACGAGTGTCATAGCAACCAGCCCAATCTGAGTCAGAAAAAGCATGCAAATCTGGCGGTAGTGATCCCCCCTTGGGATAAAACAACCCAAGTAGCCGAGTACCACTCAAGTAGTAAAGGATGCGCTTAACCGCCTTCCAATGCGTGACTCCTGGGCAATGCATAAACCTGCTCATCTATGAGACAGCAAACTGAATATCTGGCCGAGTAATGCATAAGTAAATCAAGCATCCAACATCTTGCTGATAGAGAACAGCATCAAATGCATCTCCAGCACCATGAAGACTCAATCGTAAACCTGTTTCCATAGGAGTGGCAATAGACTTATAGTCTTCAAGGCAAAAACATTGCAATAATGTGTCAATATATTTCGTTTGACACAAAGCCATTCCACCATCAACTTGCATAAACTGAATGCCCAAATAGTGATGCAAATGCCCCAAATCAGACATCTCAAATGAGGCATGCAAATCAGCCTTGAAATCAGCAATATGCTTCTCAATAGGACCAGTGAGCAGCATGTCGTCAACATAGACAACAATGATCAGAAGCACATCATTAGCACGCTTAACATATAAAGTGCATTCAGTTGGACTGTTCTCAAGACCATGTGCAACCAGATAGGCATGTATCTTCTCATACCAAGCACCTGGTGCTTGCTTTAAACCATATAATGCCTTCTTTAACCTGCACACCTGGTTTTCATGCCCTTTCTGCACAAAGCCACGGGACTGAAAAACATACACTTCTTCATGAAAGTCATCATTCAGAAATGCTGTTTTAATGTCCAACTGATGTACATTCCAACCATGATGGGCTGCAAGTGCACAAATGCTCCGAACAGTAGTCATACGGCATGTAGGTGCAAAGGTCTCATCAAAATCAATGCCTCTTTCCTGCGCATAACCCTTTGCAACAAGCCTAGCCTTATACCTGTCAACTGTACAATCAGGTTTACGCTTCAGCTTGTATACCCACTTAGTGCCAATGGACTTCTTGCCAGGAGGCAAGTCACATAAAGACCATGTACCATTCTTCATTATAGCATCATATTCAGATTGCATAGCAGCCATCCAATTTTCTGAATTCTGTGCTTCATCAAAAGAAACAGGCTCATTCTCATCACAGAGACTAGACGCAGCCATAGCATAGCAATCTGATGCAAAGGAGGCACTATGAGAGCCTGAACGAGTACGATATGACAAAGGTGCATCTAATTTGTTGTCACGCAAAGTCTGCACCAGCCATTTTGGCATAGTTTTTGCCTGCTCAATATAAGCTCTCTCATCAACAAGTCATGTAAATCTGCATCAGAAATGGAATGATCTGCATCATCATATGAAACCTGCAAAGGCTGAGAAGTTGCCTCATTAGGACCAGCACTAGACTGTCAACCTGTAAAAAGAGGCATCAAAGTATCATACATGTCTTTAGAGCTAAGAGATGTCTCCTTAGTACATGAAAGCAATGGCTGAATAGCATCTTCCACAAAGACAACATCATGGCTAACCAGAATGTGTTTAGTCTGTGGATGATACAGACGATAGCCTTTACTTTCAGAACTGTACCCAACAAAAATACATTTTACTGCCTTATTATCCAATTTTCTGCGATGTTGTTCAGGCACTAGTGCATATGCCAAACAATCAAAAACACACAGATGAGCAACAGATGGCTTGCGGTCATGCCAAGCCTCATATGGTGTGATAGACTGCACTGCTTTAGTGGGACACCTGTTAAGTACATATGCTGCACACATGACAGCCTCAAGCCAGAAACTATGAGGTAAAGCTTGACTCTTGACCATACACCTCGCCATCTCCATGAGTGACATGTTCTTTCGTTCAGCAACTCCATTCTGTTGAGGTGTATACGGCACTGTGCACTGGTGTTTTATCCCACGTTCAGCCAGAAATGCATTAAAATCAGAAGACATATATTCCCCCCCTCGATCAGAACGGAGGGTGCCCATTTTACATGCTGACAGATTTTCAGCCAAAACCAAAAACTGTTTAAAGCACATAAACACTTCGGACTTTGCTTTGAGTGGATATACCCATGCATGCCTGGAAAAATCATCAATGAAAGTCACGAAGTAAAGGTAATTCCCAAAAGAGGGTGTCTGCATAGGACCATAGACATCACTATGTACAAGCTGCAATTTCTGCGTAGCCCGAACTGAACCATCTTTTGGAAAGGAGAAACGCTGCATTTTGCCCAAAATACAGCCTTCACATACATGTTTTCCAGGTGCCTCAAGCTTGGGCAAAGAAGACACCATATCAGATTTCTGCAGGCATAGCAAACTAGCAAAATTCAGATGACCAAAGCATGCATGCCAAAGCTTTGCATCTGACATAGCCTGAGAATCATGAACTGCACATGCCGAATCATTCACAGATCTTTCATAGTCTATGAGCTTATACAGCCCACGACATAAAATGTCAGAAGCAATAATCACATCGCCATTTGATAGATCATGAACTGTACACCTGTCATCAACAAATTTCACAACCAAGCCAATCTTGGCTAATGCAAAAACTGATAACAGGTTCTTTTTTATCCCTGGCACAAATAAAGCATCTGACAAAGTGAAAGAACTACCATCAGCAGTAGTCAAAATGATCTTACCAACTCCCATAACAGGATAAGAGGAGTTGTTGGCGCATATAACAGTATTCCCTGTAGGGGCAGGCTCGAGTGAAGAGAAGAAACTGCGCTGCGAGGTAATATGTTCGGTCGCCCCACTGTCAAAGTACCAAACATCTGAGTCCACTGCAGACATGCACTGCTCATGAGAAGATGGGTCAAAACTACAAACAGTAGTAAACGCCCATTCTTCTTCCTGCACAAGATTAGCAGACTTTGTTTTTGGTGGAGGCTTCTGCAACAACCATTCCAGCCTCCTTTTTCTTTGCCTCTTTTGCAGCCAGTTTTGGACAGTCCTTTATGATATGATCATTCCCTTTACAGTACTTGCAAAACAATTTCTGCTTTTCTGATTTCTTCTCATCTTTATCCTGGTTCTTCGAATGTGCAGCATTTGCAGATTTCTGCTTACTAGTAGAAGAGCTCCATTTTCCTTTGCCCTTTTGACTAGCCAGGAAAGCTTGATCTGCAACACGCATAATGGACCTGTTCTGCCTAGACTGATCTTCCTGCAACAGAACAGAGACTAACTTCTCAAATGATAAGGCATTCGGATTGCCTTTCATCATCAACCGAAGAGTAGAAGCAAAACTCTGATATGAATCAGGAAGACCATTCAGAACGATCTGCACAAGTGAGCTATCTGGTATAACCTCATCAGCAGAAATCAACTGTTCCTTCAAGTCTTTGATCTTTGTTAGGAAACTGTCCATAGAATCACCTTCATTCATGTGCTCACTCTCCAACTGTTTTCGGAGGTAAGCAACACGAGCCTCATTCCTAGCTTGGTACAATGTGGTAAGTGTATCCCAAGCATCCTTAGCTGTTCTACAAGAGCGAATAACACAACATTAGACTGGCCCATTGAAGTTTGTTTTGGCAACGATCTTATATAATCTGCCACAGGAAAAAAGTCAGCACACATTGAACTAAGCATTGGAAAGATTGTCATTATCCCTTATGTATTTTATGTCCCAAACATTACTCGAAATTTAATCTCCATATCGAAAATTACCAACGCTGTTACATCTGTCCTCTTTACCAACGATGCGTGTGCTATTAAGCATATCTACCAGCAGGTTCTCATAACACTATTCATTGCCACCGAATTAGCAGACTTTATCAATTGGGCCAAACATAATATACTGATGAAGCATATTCTGCAACAATAGACTCTCCTGATCATTCAACTGCCTTATTATGGCATTATATATTTGGCCATGTTGTCACTCGAACCATGTGCCTTATTGCCAAGGGTCATATGGCATCTCATTTCTCTTTACCACGTAACAATGACATTGCTTTATGTGAAGGGTGTCTATTTGGCAAAATGACCCGTAAACGTTTTCCTTCTAGTTCGACCACTACACACCAGCCACCAGCCCTTATTCATTCTGACCTCTATGGTCCTATGCCTACCCATTGAACATTCCCGGCCATAAGTACTTTTTTTACATCCATAGATGACTATACTCCTTTCATGATAGTGGCTTTCCTTACGCATAAAGATAGTGTACTGTCCTCAGCAAATTTAAACATTTCTGTTCCATGACTGAAAACCTACATAATTCCACAGGTCGTGCCTTACATACTGATAATGGCAGAGAATACGCTTTGCACCTTTTTCAAGAATTCATTTGCCAAAAAGGCATTCAACGTCCTATTATGGCTCCGGACACACCCCAACAGAATGGCATCGCTGAAGGACGTACACACTTCTTGACATGAGCCGTTGTATGCTTAGGACAGCCTCCCTACCTGAGTTCTTTTGGGTATGTTACTTGATAAACCGAACATATTGTAAGCCTATACAAGGTATTCCCTATCAAGCTTGGACTGGACACACACCTGATTATAAGAACTTATGAATTTTTGGTTGTCCTGCTTACACCTATGTGTCCTCATCTCACCGACAGAAGCTATCTGATCATTGCACCCACGCTTTGTTTGTTGGATATGGGGAACCTTTCGGTGTGAAGGCTATCGTCTTTACCACCCAGAATCTCATTGTTTCTTCTTCAGTCATACTGTTGTGATTGATGAGGATGCCCTGCTTGGCAAACCAATCTCACCCATTGATGAGACTCGTGCGTGTTCCCTTGACATTTCCACTTACCCCCTTGAGCCCTTACAAGTTATAATACCTTTAGAACTTTCGTTTCACGAAGTCCCTTTGGCTGCAAATATGGCTCCATGGACCACCTGTATCTCCTTCTCCTAGTCCTTTATCTCCTCAGGTACCTCCTACTTAGTACTCCTGCTTCCATTGTTCCCCATCCAATGGAACCGAGTGCACAACCTCCTTCCTTGGTGTTTCATCCAGCCTTTCCCACATGGGGATCTTGTGATGATCATTCTTCTCGTATACCCAATCGAACTATATTTTCTTCAAACTACCTCCTTCATGAGGATAATCTCAGTGGTACATGACCTCTAGGTGATTTTTATGAGCACTTATCAACCTCCTCCTTAGAATGTGACCCCTCTGATCCTGCTTTATTTGAATGTTGTCACTTTGAAGACTTAGGGAATTCACTGCTTCACAATCCACTCGAGGTTAAAGAGGTATCTAGTTCTGATTCTGATGCATGGAAAAGTGCAATGGATGATGAGTATCACTTCCTACTACAAAATAACACCTAGTCCTTGGTCCCTTTACCTCCATCCCAAAAACCAATTACATGTCGTTGGCTGTTCGGAGAAAACTCCACCCGGATGGCACTATTGCTCGATTCAAAGCATGCCTTGTCATTCGTAGATATACACAAATTCCTGATCTTGATTACACTGACACATTTTCTCCCATTATTCATCTAACCTCACTTCTCATTCTGTTTGCCTCAGCTCTCCTATATGACCTTGAGATTGATCTTTTGGATATTCAAACTGCTTTTCTCCATGGGGATTTGCCAGAGGAAATCTATATGACTCAAATTGAAGGCTACGAATCACCTGAACATCCTACTTATGTGTGTCTCCTTCATCACTCTTTATATGGCTTAGAACAATCTCCATACCTTTGGTTTCAAAAATGTAATGAATTCATTCTCTCTCATGGTTATACCCAATTAATTTCTGAACTAATATCTATATACGACATACTTTACCTAATTTGCTTATTGTCGCTCTTTATGTGGATGAAATAGCTGTCTTAGGCACCCACCATTTTGCAGTTGACCGAGCTAAACAAGAGATTAGTGGGGCTTTTACTATCACTGATGTAGACCCTCTCACATTTTTGCTGGGACTCCACCTTCCTTGGGATCGTTCTTTAGGCACATTATGTATTCATCAAACCCGCTATGGATCAGATTTGATTCACTCTTTTGGTTATGATGACCTCAAACCCATCACTACACCATTGGCTTTAAAGGTTAAACACATTATGTATGATCGACCTGCCGCTGCCCCTCCCTCCACTACCCTTCCCTCTATGCTACAATTATTCATCCATTGATTGGTAAATTTCATTATTTGTTAGCTCGTTTTGATTTATGCTTTCCCATCAATTACTTGTCACACTACATGCATAATCCTTATATGTCTCATTGGCATCCCTTAAAACATTGTACTTGTTATCTGCAAGGTATAAAATCCTTTGGTATTTTATATCACCTCTCTCAATCGAACCTGCCACTCCAATTGATGGGTTGGTCAGGTTCAGATTCTCTCTCTCTCTTTTTTTTTTTTTTTTTTTTTTTTTTTTTTTTTTTTTTTTTTTTGGGGGGGGGGGGGGGGGGGGGCATATGGATCCACGGCGATCTACTGCTGGTGGTGTGTTTACTTTGGCAAGAGGAGCTATTGCATGGTTCTCCAACAAACAAATGGCTGTTGCACTTTCTTCTGCTGAAGCCGAATTTGTGGCATTGGCTCTCACAGCTATGGAAGGCTCATGAATCAATTGTCCAATCTGTGTTGCAAGAGCTACTTCTAACGAAGCTGCCACCATTGAAGGTTTTTTGTGATAATTAATCCTGCGTACATCTTGCTAGTAATCCTGCGTACATCTTGCTAATTCTCTGATGACTTGAAGTATCATGTCATCAGAGAATTAGTTGAGAGAATGCAAGTTCTGCTCACACATGCATCCACACATTTGATGTGGGCTGATTTGTTAACTAAACCATTAGCAGCAGATAAGTTTGGATTGTGTGCAAAGCATTTAGGACTGGTTGATTCTCCCAATGCTTCCCAATATTGTAGTTAAGGGGGAGTGTTGAGCGGACAATGTGTAACCACATCATGGTGCCTGAGTCACTTACCACGTGGCTGCATATGTGCCATATACATGTCCAAAGGCCACACCCATTATGGAGAAGCGCACCGCACCAGTTGTAATATAGTGGACCAATGAGCATTAATAAAACACAACATTTGAATCTACCTGAGCGTGTCATATCTACTCTCCTGCCCATTACCTTCTTCCTTGAGTCTCTGCAGAGAAGGTTTTTCTACACTCCCAGCATGTACTGCAATTCCTGTGACTTTCAGCTATTGCTGCTCCTGGCATGTATCACAATTCCTTGTGGCCTTCAGCTATTGCTGCTCCCGGCATGTACCGCAATTCCTACGGCCTTCAGCTATTGCTGCTCCCATGCAGGTCTGACTTCTTGCTCTGTCGACAGCGAACATCACCTGCCCGTCCTTTAATTGCACCATCAACAACACTCAAGGTCCGCTATTATCGTGCAGACACATAAACAGCCTTGCCCCCGCCCGTCAGTTGTTGGGCACGTGCATTGACACCCCAACACTCCTCCAAGCAAATTCTCCTTTCGTTTCTCATGGCCTTCGTGGCATTTGCTCACCAGAGATCCCCATTGCGTGCGACTGCTGCTCCCTGTGATGTCGATGCCGCTGGAGAGCCTGCCTTCATCACCGCCTTCCATCGTGTAGAATACCAATCCTGCATCGACTCTAGAGAACACAGTGGCTGCATGGTTGATTTGTGTGACCACCCAGCCATAACTCCTCACGCAACAGTCGAAGACAGCAAACTCCAATTTTCTCTGTGCATCAATCTAAGGCATTGTCAATGCCTTCCAACTCCCGAATACCCCCCGGCGATTGCTGCCCACTTGCTCCTCATCTTGCCACTCCGATACAAACCATGGATCTCTCTTCTGCACAATTGCCCTCAATGTCTCCAGAGCCTCACACGTCAGAACAACTACCCCTTCTATTCTTCAAGAAATAGCACAATTGTGCGGAATGCAGGATCCGAGATCGAACCCCGGCCATCCAAAACCACCACAAGAAGATCCAACACTAGTTACACACCTCCAATATTGTCCTCATGTCGACATTACCTGAGAATAGGTTCAAAACCTCTAACAGCTATAACTGCAATAGAAATCAACCTCAAACACCGTCTGCCATTGTGGCTCCTGGGGACCACCATACTCATGCGCCTCATCAAGATGACTTTGGCGCCGCCTTCTACACATTGGAAATGCTAAATAGAGCAGACCACCACACTACCGGTGCTCATACCATCTCCAAATGCCTCAACAAGCTTTCCCAGATGCAAATGGCATTCCTCCAAGTTCTTCACAGAACAGATATTTTCCCACGACTGCAACCAGATCTGTAATTCCAGCACATTCCTACATGTATGCAAATGCAGCAACGCTCACGACTCTCAGTATACCCATCCATTCCAATGATGACTATGTTCGAGCTCCTCGCTTAATCCTACAGCAATGTGTCACTTCGCTCATTCTGGGGCCACAATACCTCGTCTGTCAATTCGTTCATCCCTCCTTGCTTTTGTGACCATGTTTCATACATGTACCTTTCGATCCTGGCATTCTCTTCTGCTGTATTCTTCAGCTTGGAGGGGTGATAGGCAACATACAAGCTATAAAAATGCAGCATCAAGGAAGTGACCACAACAGACAATCAAGGAAGCAAGCTGAAGAATTTAGACTACTTCAAATCATGCTAAATTCAAAGCATAAATAAAAAGATTAAACACTTATTTCAATCTTCGAGCTCTACAATCACTCACACATCCCTAGCCTTATAGTTTCCAGAGCACATAACTCTGTATTGTAATCAAACTGATTGTGTAGCTTAACAATTTAGGGGAGCGTGTTGAAAATAGTAAATTGTAATGCTACGGATGATGTAGCTTCATAGGTCTATGTCGTGACCTTCATAGGAACCCAGGACTAACTGTGTAGCAACCTTCTATGCATGTATATAACCACATATTTATGCGTAATACGATACACTTCTTGTCTATGACATCACAAACTCTGTGTACGCCTTTCTTGGTGTGCCTCCGTTGTATGACAACATTTCATTGATCGCCAAAATCTTTGCCAGATAAAATAACGGTTATAGCAGGGGTTGTGAGCACTGCTACTTTTAAATCCTTTGATGCGCCGAAATACTCAACAGGGCGCGCACGAACAAAGGTATATATGCTCCTTCTGAAAGATTATTCGCTTCATTTAAATGGCAACAGCAGGCTCGAGAAGCAGCAAGATTTCTACTACTACAGAACCTCGGACTTTTGAATCGAGATTATCGACTGTAATAGCAAGCGTCGGCTCCGCGTCCGGAAAACAGTTGGCGCTTCTCTCTGCTTGCCATTGCAAGCCATATCTCCAGGCATTGATTGCATTGCATCGAAGAAGAAAATAGGCTTATAACCCGCGCAGCGCAAGTATGTCCTAGCGCTTTGCAACCTTCTTCGAATACTTCTATATGACAAAATTTCGTTAGGAGGATCCTTAGTCTTACCGTCGGCGAACCATATAAGCTTGTGGAACTACCTTCACACGAGAAGCATGTGCGGAAGTTGCCTGTAATTCTATAACATGAAGATGCGCCAGAACCAGAAGCATGGAAGAAGAGAAGAACCCCTCAACAGAAATTAATACATCGTTAACATCTTCCACGAGAGACTTCCGTATCGCCGTGTAACAATGAGTTACGCTCTAAAATTTCGAGGAGAGTTACAAGCGCGCATGGAAGGAGTGAAGGTACAGCATCGGAGAATTGCATCTTAAGAAATAACAGCACATTCGAGTAGCGAGAAAGGCGGACCTAGGATTGGCAAACTGGAAGAGTTTGCCCTTGCTGGAGAAAATAATAACGCCGACGTCCGCATCGCAGAGAACCGACAGATCGTGTGCCTTCTTGAGGAGCCCCCCTCTGCGCTTGGAGAACGTCACTTGTCGCGTGGTCGCGTTCTCGATCCGTTTAATCTTGATCTTCCTCCTCACCATCGTCACAACTGCGGGTTCAAGTCAAAACATGGAGCACACGAGGACAAAGGCATTAGGAATCAGAAATAATTCCAAGCAGAAAGAAGAGTATCCATCCAAATCATGAATGATACGTAGGTCAGATACAGAGGCAAGAGGAAGTCTTGTGTGTAATAGGTATGGGAGGTTTGAAAGAAACGAATGGCGGCGTCACTACCTCAGAGGCTCGCAGCCTCAGGCTTTCAGCTCTGCGGTGTAGCAGCTAAACTGGTCCGCTTATGCTAAGGTAAACTGCTCCGCGGAGCGTTGCTGTCGAAAATAAGGAAACGTCCGCAGTGGAGCTACTAAAATACACTCAGGAAGAAGAAGTGAGTCTGCGAGAGGAGGGGAGTGATGTGAGGAAGCAAGTAGCGATCGGCAAGTGTATACATGAAATGATAGTCTTGGCCACTCTCTACTTGTCTGCATCATACACTTTTGCTTTGAGAAATTGAGAGGATTCAAAGGCCGCTTAATGGAAATGGCAGCGACGATCTACTTGCAGGGGCCCCAAAGAGTACAACTAGCTAAGCCTAATGCGCTGCACAGTGCACACAGCAAGCTATGTTTGAGCCAAACGGGCTCTTGGCTTTCCAAGTTCCGCGACACTTGTTCTGGCGGTGCTGTCAATCTCTCTCGTGAGTCGTATCCCATGCAATGGCTCTCGATTGTATCTCGAGAAGATCCTGTCCATCGCTGCGGATAGTTTTGACTGGAGAATCCGGCCCAACAGGAAGAGGCGCTCGGAGTGCCAAGGAAAGTGAAAATGGAGCATTCGCTTGCCATCTCCGAGGAGGTCTCCATTAAAAGACATCTCTTTTCTTGCTAGTCTTGCTTTAAAACGTGTGCGATTAGCTGGATGTACCTCTATAATTAGATTAATAGTTATTCTTCTTCATCTTCATATTATTCGTTTCATGAAAGTATAACCATTGAGTGTGGTTGATAACAATGGTGTATCGCATATGGTGGATGTTGATGATACGTTGCATGGTTTCGGTTACCACATTGTGGGCAGATATGATGCACCATGTAGTGGTGGCCAACGGCTTGTGGAATATTTGTGTTAAGGTGTAGAAAAATGTTCTATTGTGGCTGCAAATCAAACTGATGCAAGTGATGTAGCTGATGTTGTAGATTCTAGCTCTACTGCAATTCCTATGTTCATAATGTTAGGTGGACCATCAAGGCCACCTATTACTATAGAGAAAACTTGGTGGAATGGTAGAGGTACACTAGTATAATCCATTGGTAGAGGTATAGTAGCATATTGCTTGATTTCTTATTCTATCAAGTGTTTCATTATGCTCATATTTATGTAAGAAAGAAACATAGGGTTAGAAGAAGACAAGAATCGAAATGCAAACTTCTTTCCAATAGAAAACAATTTGTTATACTATAGTAGATACCCTCTGATAGACTCGAAAGGGCTTCCATGGTGATCTTTATACGTGTTGGACAATAAATGGATGTATAGGCTAAGGAAAGAATCCTCTTTATATAGATTATGGAGTGAGGTCATCATACATGGGTAACTTAATACAGGTAGTTGTGTATGTGTAGTGGTCACTTACATAATCAATTATCATCTGCAATAGGATTTGAATCAATGTCATTTCCAAGTGGCAAGGACCACCTCCAAGAGATCATATGAGTCAAGAATGGCATATATTTTGAACCTCTACAAGGTTTGACTTGTTCAGCCAAGTGTTTCCTTTATGAATGCAGGTGGTCATATCCGTAGGGGCTAAAGAGTGTACTTATTACACCAACAAGGATGCAAAAGTTTCACTTACATCATTGCTTCTTGTTTTGTGTAGTCTTTTAATTCAAAAGTCTTTTACTTTTTTTTTTTTTTTTTTTGCGAAAACGCTTCAAAAATGTATCTACAATTTAAGTTGCACTGTTCATTGTTTAAGAAATTTTTCTATTTATGAATCATTATGGAATAACTTGTTTAAACACCAAGTGAACTTATTTGACGAACCTCAAATTAATCCATACATACATTTTGATCGAAATCTTTTCATTTGAAGGGCTTCAAAAAGAGGGCTTTTGAAAAACGATTTTAGTCCGGAAATGTATTCCATGAATTATTTTACGATTTCTATCATAATCTTCATTGATACTCTTAGCAATGGAGTATAGTAGAGGAGGAAGGCAAAAGTGAGAGGTTAATTTATCTACTATATTTACATACACATACACACACGCATATATATATATATATATATATATATATATATATATATATATATATATATATATATATATATATATATATATATATATATATATATATATGTGTGTGTGTGTGTATATGTATCAAAAAATCATGTGTGTATTATGATTTACTAAATCATTTTTTACCTTCATACGTGTTATAAAGTATGGATTAGGGTTTAGGTGAGTTTTGAATGTTATATATGATATGCTATGAAATATTAGTAAGTACTTACTTGCATACTGCTCCACAAGGATGCAAAAGTTTCACGTAGATCATTCTTCTTTCTTTCTCGAGAGAAACGCTTCAAAAATGTATCTATAATCTAAGCTGCATTATTCATTATTTAAGAATTTTTTTATTTGTGAATCACTATGGAACAATTTGTTTATCATTTATCATTTAATTTGATCATGTATTTTAATACCATTTGAGCTTATTTGATGAAGGTCAAATTAATCCACACATTTTGAACAAAATCTTTTCATTTGAAGGGCTTCTCATTTGAAGCATTTTTTCTATCTTTTTGAGAATCCAGTTTATTTCTCATAAAGATAGAAAAATGTTTCAATACCTTGTTGAAATAGATCTTTGAGTAGTTAAAGTCTTGAGTAATCTAGATTTTGACTCACAGCAAGTATCTTAGAAGTTTGAATTAGTTGTATAGAGTGTTAGTTCTTTCTTTCCACTTTAGAAATATTGTGAAATTTGACTCAGATATGATATTTGATTCTTTTCACAAAACTCGAGGGTTAACTGGTTAGAACCAAGCAACTAAATTAAACATCCCGAATAGATGTTCTGTATAAGAACCATTTCAATCTTCAAAAGATGCTAAGTCTAAGTTGACTTATTCTTTTGAGTTTGCTTGTAGTTCTCTAGTATAATTCTAATGACTTTCTAGGATCGAGTACACTCTGGAATAGAGAAGTTAGGAATTGCTCATAAGATTCCCGAGTGTGGGACCTTGGCTAGCTGGCCCTTGTCCCTCACACATATGAATTGATCCCTCTGGATCAAATGGATGGATCCCTCTAGATCAATGATCCACGTGGATCAAATGCACTGATACCTATGGATTAATGTCTAACATAACGGGTTACTTATCTTTTGTATATTCTAGTGGTAATACATTCAGTATTGTGAGTTGTGCCCTAAGCTTCTTCTTCTTTCTTGTGTTGTTCACATGCTTCCATAGACGTCTAACTCCAACAATTGGTATCAGAGCAGGTCACTACTTCATCTAGGGCATCGTCGACACTCCTCCAGTCATAGTCTCAAAATCGCATGAAATGTGGTGAGCATACTCAATCAGAGATCAAAACAGCTTTGTTGTGTGGTGCTGAAATCGCAATCTGAGTTCGTTTTGGCCTCTGAATGCACTATCATAGCGCTTGTGTAGGCTATTTTGTCTTTTTGTGCCAAAGATATATACTAGTTTTGGTTCACTAGTATAAGCATCTCGAAGTCTGCTACAAGTTTAGCAAAACTCGTCAGGGTAGTTTTGTTCAACTTTTTCAGATACAGTCATTTTTTTGCATCAAGATATTTTAATCAGTGGCCATGGATAAAAGCAGTTATGTATTCCGTATGTTGGCTGTTGAGGATAAGTTGGATGGTACCAATTATCCATTGTGGGCTTATATGATGCATCATGTATTGGTTGCAAAAGGACTATATTGTGCAGGGTGTTGAAAGACGTCCTATTACACCTGCGAATATAGGTACTGTGAATACAGGTACTACAATGTTCCTGTTGCACCTACTACAAAGCAAACTCCTTGGGATGGCAGAGATGCTCAAGCGCATGCATTGATAGCTTTGTCTGTCAAACGTGCCATTATTCCTCACATTTGCTCTTGTGGAACAACTAAGGATGCTTGGGATACACTTACCACATTGTACCAGGCTAGGAATGAGGCTCGTGTTGCTTACCTCCGAAAATAGTTGGAGAGTGAGCACATGAATGAAGGTGATTCTATGGACAATTTTTTGACAAAGATCAAGGATTTGAAGGAACAACTGATTTCTGCTGATGAAGTCCTTCTTGACAGTTCATTTGTGCAAACTGTTCTGAATGGTCTTCTCAATTCATACTAGAGTTTTGCTTCTACTCTTCGTTTGATGATGAAAGGTAATCCAAATGCCTTAACATTTGAAGAGTTAGTTTTTGTTATGTTGCAAGAAGATTATTCTAGGCAAAAAAGGTCTATTATGCATGTTGGAGATCAAGCTTTCCTGGCTAGTCAGAAGGGCAAAGGTAAATGGAGCTCATCTACTAGTAAGCAGAAATCTGCAAATGCTGCACATTCGAAGAAGGAAGACAAAGATGAGAAGAAATTAGAAAAGCAGAAATTGTTTTGCAAATATTGTAAAGAAAATGATCATGTCATTAAGAGTTGTCCAAAACTGGTTGCTAAAGAGGCAATGAAGAAAGAGGCCATAATGGTTGTTGCAGAGGCCTCTACACCAAAAATAGAGTCTACTAATCTTCTGCAGAATGAGGAATGGGGGTTTACTATTGTTTGCAATTTTGACCCATCTTCTCATGAGCATTGCATGTCTGCAGTAGACTCAGATGTTTGGTACTTTGATAGTGGAGCGACCAAACATATTACCTCGCAGTCCAGTTTCTTCTCTTCACTCGAGCCTGCTCCTATAGGGAATATTGTCACATGCACCAACAACTCCTCTTATCCTATCATGGGAGTTGGTAAGATCATTTTGACTATTATTGATGGTAGTTCTTTCACTTTGTCAGATGCTTTATTTGTGCCAAGGATCAAGAAGAATCTGTTATCAGTTTCTGCATTAGCCAAGATTGGCTTGGTTGTGAAATTTGTTGATGACAAATGTACAGTTCATAATCTATCAAATGGTGATGTCATTATTGCTTATGGCATTTTATGTTGTGGGTTGTATAAGCTCATAGACGATGAAAGCTCTGTGAATGCTTCAGCATGTGCAGTACATGATTCTCAGGCTATGTCAGATGCAAAGCTTTGACATGCACGCTTTGGTCATCTAAATTTTGCTAGTTTGCTACGCTTGTAGAAATCTAAAATGGTGTCATCTTTGCCCAAACTTGAGGCACCCAGTAAACATGTCTGTGAAGGCTATATTTTGCGCAAAATGCAGTGTTCCTCATTTCCAAAAGATGGTTTAGTTCGAGCTATTCAGAAATTGCAGCTTCTTCATAGTGATGTTTGTGATCCTATGCAGACACCCTCTTTTGGAAATTATCTTTACTTTGTGACTTTCATTGATGACTTTTTCCAGGCATGCATGGGTATATCCATTGAAAGCAAAATCCAAAGTGTTTATGTGCTTCAAACAATTTCTCGTTTTGGCTGAAAATTTGTCAGCATGTAAAATGGGCACCCTCCATTCGGATCAAGGGGGGGAATATATGTCTTCTGACTTTAATGCATTTCTGGCTAAACGTGGGAAAAACATCAGTGTACAGTGCCGTATACACCTAAACAGAATGGAGTTGCTGAACAAAAGAACAAGTCACTCATGGAGATGGTGTATGGTCAAGAGTCAAGCTTTACCACATAGTTTCTGGCTTGGGGCTATTATGTGTGCAACATATGTACTTAATAGGTGTCCCACTAAAGCATTGTAGTCTATCACTCCATATGAGCCTTGGCATGGTTGCAAGCCATCGATTGCTCATCTGCATGTTTTTGGTTGTTTGACATATGCATTAGTGCCTAAACAACATCCTAGAAAATTGGATGATAAAGTAGTAGAATGTATTTTTGTTGGGTACAGTTCTAAAAGCAAAGGCGATCGCTTGTATCATCCACAGACTAAACGCATTCTAGTTAGCCGTGATGTTGTTTTTGTGGAAGATGCTATTTAACCCTTACTTTCATGTACGAAGGAGACATCTGTTAGCTCCAAAGACATGTATGATACTTTGCTGCCTCTTTTTACAGGTGGACAGTCTAGTGCAAGTCCTAATGAGGAAACTTCTCAACCTTTGCAGGTTTCATGTGATGATGCAGATCATTCCATTTTTGATGCACTTATTGATGAGAGAGTTGATATTGAGCAGGCAAAAACTATGCCAAAATGGTTGGTGCACACTTTACCTGACAACAAATTAGATGCATCTTTGTCATACCGTACTCCTTCAGGATCTCATAGTGCCTCTTTTGCATCTGATTGCTATGCTATGGCTGCCTCTATTATCTGTGATGAGCATGAACCTATTTCATTTGATGAAGCACAAAATTCTGGAAATTGGATGGTTGTTATGCAATCTGAATATGATGTTATAATGAATAATGGTACCTGGTCTTTATGTGACTTGCCTCCTGACAAGAAGGCCATTGACACTAAGTGGGTTTGCAAGCTGAAGGATAATCTTGATGGAATAGTTGAGAGGTATAAGGCTAGGCTTGCTGCAAAGGGTTATGCGGAGGAAAAAGGCATTGATTTTGATGAGACCTTTGCACCTACATGCCGTATGACTACAGTTCATAGCATCTGTCCACTTGCAGCCCATCATGGTTGGAATGTACATTAGTTGAACATTAAAACTGCATTTCTAAATGGTGACTTGCATGAAGAAGTGTATGTTTTTCAACCTCGTGGCTTTGTATAGAAAGGGCATGAAAACTAGGTTTGCAAGTTAAAGAAGGCCTTATATGGTTTAAAGCAAGCACCACATGTTTAGTATGAAAAGATACATGCCTATCTGATTGCACATGGTTTTGAGAACAGTCCCATTGAGAGCACCTCATATGTTAAACATGCTAATGATGTGCTTCTGATCATTGTTGTCTACGTTGATGACATGCTGCTCACTGGTCCTATCAAGAGGCACATGTTGGAGTCAATGTCTTCATTGGTCCAAAATTTATTGTAAACTGAGTATAATATATATTCTTTATAGCTACTCTTCATCAAAAGCACGCTGGCGACATGGATAAAGCAAAATGCTCTCGATATAGTGGCCGAGGTTCAAGTCCCGTCGACAGCAGCAAAGAGATTTTATTTTTGGCAAATTAAGACAAAAAGCTAAGAGTTTTTTGAATTCATGATGGCAGCAATATTTTTTCGAAAAACGCATAACAATCTCTTTACATACGTTTTGAAGAGCTTTTGGAAGAGTTCCAATACTATAAAACAAGAGGCTTGGCTCATTGTTAAATCACTCAAAGATCTCAATCTAGAAGGAGGTCTTCTTGAAGAGACTGTTCACACACTCTTGAGGAGGTGGAGTTTTGGTGGAGGAGAGGCTACTCTCTTGGAGCTAGAAGTCTTCTACAAGGTGGTGGTAATTATCTTTTGTGAGTTAACCTTATATTTTGTTTTAGGGTTTCTCTACCCTAATCTCAAAATTAAGGTTGGTTGATTTACAGTTTTGTTACACTATTTTGTGAGAATAAGGTTAGCTTTGTTGCTCATTCACTTCGAACACTAAGATTATTTCAACATAATCTAAAATTTTGTATCATCATCTTCTTGGATATTCTTCCATTAGTGAGTGCACCAATTTATATGGTTGAGTAGTACTCCCATGTTGTAATTTGGACATCTATTTTTTAGTGAGTAAGCATCTAGCTTACGTTCCCTAATCTTGTCTCAATATCTCTATGTTTCTCTATCTCACTTATCATCTTAATTAATTAAGTTGTGTATGCTCAAAAGGTTTTAGCATTGGAACGATCCTGGGGCCCCAAATTCCAACACTTGGTATCAGAGCATAATTGACATACACACTTAGTTAAGATGAGTGAGATTAGAATTGAGATTGAAGACAAGTTGGATGGATCTTCTACTTATCCCATGTGGAGTTTCATGATGATGAATATTTTTTAGTGACAAAGGATTTATTGAGTATCGTCAATGGATCCTTAATAAGACCCAAACGAGAAGGCGGAGAAGGAGCTACAGTAACTTCAAGAGGTACTGTAATTACTATTACAGAACCAACTGAAGAAGAGGTAACCACTTCGACATCCAGAGTCACAAGTAAGTCTTTACCTACAGTTCCTCCCAGTGAAGATCAGGCAAGATGGGATTCTAGAGATGCTTTAGCACTCTCATTCATAGCAATGAGTGTCAAAAAGCATATTCTACCACAGATCAGATCTTGCAGAAGTTCTAGGCAAGCTTGGTTAAAGCTTGAGAATCTTTTTTAGAGCAGAAATCCTGCTAGGAAAGCTCACTTGAGGAGACAACTAGTAAATACAAGGATGAAAGCTGGTGAGTCAATTCAAACCCACATTACGAGACTCGTTGACTTGAGAGATCAACTTCTTAATGTAGGAGTTGAGATATCAGATGAAAAAATGGTGATTTACATGAGGATGTGTATATTCAGCAGCCAAAAGGTTTTGAAGAGACAGGTAAAGAACACTTAGTGTGTATGCTTATAAAAGCTTCGTATGGTTTAAAACAGGCACCTAGAGCATGATATGAAAAGATACATACATATCTTTTATCCATTGGTTTCCATAACTCAGATACACCTCCAACTCTTTATGTTAAAGCTGAAACAAGTATGATGATTATAGCAATCATTTATGTGGATGATATTATAGACACAGATCCTAGAGATGCAGATTTTCAGATGTTCAAAGAACAATTGAAGCAAACATTTGATGTGAATGACTTAGGCATTTTGCATTATTATCTTGGGATTCAGTTTCTATTTAGAGATGAGTGTATCTATATGACACAGCAGAAGTACATTGAGAAAATTTTGGAGAGGTTTCAGATGAGTGATTCTAAACCTATGCAAACACCTAAGGATCAGAACATGTCTTTACAAATGGTAGCAGATGCAGAGCCATTTGATGCTACTCTATATAGTCAAAAGCAATTGGTTGCTTAATATATCTTTGTAATACACGTCCTGATATACAGTTTGGAGTTTCTCAAGTATCAAGGTTCATGCAAAATTTGACAGTGTTACATTGGAAAGCAATAAAGCGGATCTTTCGATATTTGAAGGGAACTTCAAATTTTGCTATGGTATTTTTGAAATCTACACATTTGTTACTAAAAGGATTTTCAGATTCTGATTGGGTAGGTGATAGAGACACAAGAAGAAGTACTAGTGGATTTTGTTTTTATCTTGGAGATTGTCTTATCTCATGGCTTTCGAAGAGACAACCCACTATTGCCACTTCATCATGTGAAGCTGAATATCGTGCAACATTTACAGCTACTCTAGAGTCAGTTCGGTTGCAGAAGATTTTCAGTTATCTTGATGTGAGAGTACATGAACCCATTCAGATATTTTCAGATAGCAAGAGTGCTATAGCTATAGCTAAGAATCCAGTACATCATGCAAGGACAAAGCATATAGAGGTACACTACCTCTATATTCGAGAGAAGATAGCTAAGAAGCACATTGAGCTGGTTTATGTTCCTTCTAGTGAGAATGTTGCAGATATATTTACCAAAGCATTGACTAGAGATAGTCATGACAAGATTTGCAGGTTACTGAAGCTTGTACCAATATGACATTGAAGGAGGGATTGTTGGAATCAATGTCTTCATTGGTCCAAAATTTATCGTAAACTGAGTATAATATATATTCTTTATAACTACTCTTCATCAAAAGCACATTTGCAACATGCATAAAGCAAAACGCTCTCAACGTAGTGGCCCAGGTTCAAGTCCCGTCGGCAGCAGCGAAGAGATTTTAATTTTTGGTAAATTAAGACAAAAAGCTAAGAGTTTTTTGAATTCGCGATAGCGGCAATATTTTTCCAAAAAACGCATAATGATCGTAGCTTTTTACATATGTTTTGAAGAGCTTTTGGGAGAGTTCCAATACTATAACACAAGAGGCTTGGCTCATTGTTAAATCACTCAAAGATCTCAAGCTAGAAGGATGTTTTCTTGAAGAGAGAGTGTTCACACACTCTTGAGGAGGTGGAGTTTTGGTGAAGGAGAGGCTACTCTCTTGCAGCAAGGAGTCTTCTACAAGGTGGTGGTAACTATCTTTTGTGAGTTAACCTTATATTTTGTTTTTAGGGTTTCTCTACCCTAATCTCAAAATTAGGGTTGGTTGATTTACAATTTTGTTACACTATTTTGTGAGAATAAGGTTAGCTTTGTTGCTCATTCACTTCACACACTTAGATTATTTCAACATAATCTTTTTGTATCATCATCTTGTTGGATATTCTTCCATTAGTGAGTGCACCACTTTGTATGGTTGAGTAGTACTCCCATGTTGTAATTTGGACATCTATTTTTTAGTGAGTAAGCATCCAGCATACGCTCCCTAATCTTGTCTCAAGATCTCTATCTTTCTCTATCTCACTTATCATCTTAATTAATTAAGTTGTGTATGCTCAAAACGTTTTAGTATTGGAACGATCCTGGGGCCCCAAATTCCTACAACACATTGTTGATTTTAAGGCTGATTTGCATGCCTCATTTGAGATGTTTGATTTGGGGCATTTGCATCATTATTTGGGCATTCAGTTTATGCAAGTTGATGGTGGAATGTTTTGTATCAAACAAAATATATTGACACATTATTGTAGTGTTTTGGCCTTGAAGACTATAAGTCTATTGCCACTCCTAGGGAGACAGGTTTATGATTGAGTCTTCATGATGCTAGAGATGCATTTGATGCTGTTCTCGATCAGCAAGCTCTTGGATGCTTAATTTACTTATGCATTACTCGACCAGGTATTCAGTTTGTTGTCTCACAAATGAGCAGGTTTATGCATTGCCTAGGTTTCAAGCTTTGGTAGGCCATTAGTGCATCTTTCGCTACTTGAGTGGTATCCGACTACTTGGATTGTTTTATCCCAAAGGGGGGATCACAACCGCCAGATTTGCATGCTTTTTCTAACAATGATTGGGCTGGTTGCTATGACACTCATGTGTCCACTAGTGGCTTTTGATTTATGCTTGGTAGCTCATGTATATCTTGGTTGAGCAAGAAGCAGCCTACTGAGTCCACTTCCAGTTGTGAGGCTGAGTATAGGGTAGCTTTCACAGTGACTGTTGAGTGTGTGTGGCTTAGATGCCTTATGGCTGATTTGGGTGTTGGTCAGTCTTCTGCCACCACCATCTTCACTCTCAGTCAGAGCGCATTGGCAGTTGCGAGGAACCCTATGTTCCATGCTCGCACTAAGCACATTGAGGTGCATTATCATTATGTCAGGGAGAGATTCTCTACTGGAGAGATTAGCTTGGCATATGCGCCCATGTAGGAGAACATTGCAAACCTTTTCACAAAGGCTCTACCTAGGGAGAAGTTTGAAGCTTTCTACAAAGCTTTGGGCTTTCTTCCTTTTGTGGATTGATTCCACGTAGCTTGGCACTTCCTTATACATGAGTGCCAGCTCCTTGTTCACCCCATCACTCCGAGGGGGGATTTGTTGATATATTTAAGTAGTGATGTGTGTGAATACACTAGGACCATCAAGACACTTTTTTCCCTCTTTAGGAGGTTTTTTTTCCCCCGGATTGTATATATGCCTATTTCCCTAACGGGTTACTTATCTTTTGTACATTCTAGTGGTAATACATTCAGTCTTATGTGTTGTGCTCCAAGATTCTTCTTCTTCCTTGTGATGTTCGCGTGCTTTCGCAAATGTCTAAGTCCAACAAAGAGGTATACATGTCACAACCTCTAGGTTTTGAAAACCTTAATCATGGATCTTATGTTTGCATTGTATGGATTGAAACAAGCTCCTAGAGCTTGGAATTACAGGTTGGTTACATACCTTCAAGATCAAGGGTTCAAACCTAGCAACTCAGATCCTTCTCTATTCATAAAAAGGAATCACAATGAGGTTATCTATCTATGTGTATATGTAAATGATATTATTGTGATAGGTGATGATTTGAATGGAATTCAAAGGATCAAGAGACACATGCAAGAGGAGCTCAAGATCAATGACTTGGGTGAGCTCACATATTTCCTAGGTATGCAAGTGATTTATACATATGAAGGGATGTATCTAACTCAAAGAAGATACATTCAAAATCTACTTCTCAAGTTTAGAATGGAGAACACAAAGCTTGCAGGTAGATCTTTGGAGATAAATCATAAGCTTCGTGTTTATGAAGGTGAGAAAATTGAAGACATTAAAGGATATCAAAGCTTGATAGGTAGCTTGATATATGCTACTCATACAAGGGTAGATATCTCATATAGTGTGGGAGTGCTTAGTCAGTCCATGCACTCAGCTAGAAGACCACACATGGATGCAGCTAAGAGAGTACTTAAGTATCTCAAAGGTACAATCAATAAAGGTATATTATATCCTTACTCTTTAGATTTGGACTCTATCAAAATCTATTCAGATGCAGATTGGGTAGGATCTAAGGATGATAGAAGAAGTACTTTTGATTACTTAGCATTTGTAGGTTCAAAGCTAGTGTCACTGAGTTCCAAGAAGCAACCTACATTTGCTTTATCCTCATCTGAAGTAGAGTACAAAGGTTTGACCATAGCAACTCAAGAGGCAATATGGTTAAAGTCATTGTATACAAAGTTGGGACTTGTGAGTTCCAAATCTCACATATTTGTAGATAATGTTAGTTCCATGCATTTAGCAGTAAACCCTATTTTCCATGCAAGAACCAAACACATAGAGATTCATTACCACTTCATCAGGAGATTGGCATTTCTTTTATTCCAATTGAAAAGCAAGTAGCAGATATGATGACGAAGGCACTTGATGGAATAAAGCTTTGTAGATTTAAATAAATAATAGGTATTCAACCTATTAGAGAATGAAGACTCAAGCATACTTTACCTTGAGGGAGAGCTATTGGAACATCAAGCTTACACTATGCTTGAGGTGGATTTGATCTACATAAAAAAGCTATTCTTTGGATTATGTCAAAAGAATATCCGTTGGAGAGCTATTTTACTTATGCTCATTTATTGTATTTTTTTAAAAGACGTTTTAAGGATAATTTAAAATTATAAAAGCCTAGAGCTTTACACATGTAAAAGGAGAAAAAGAGAGCTCAAATTCCACGAATTTGTGGTGGATCTTCACTTTTCCTAGATTGTAGGAAAGTGAATTGATTCCCTCGAACAACTAATCCCACCTTCATTTGAATTCAAATTCCACTTGTAGAAGTCATGGAACACTTCAAGATTCTATATAAAGACTCAAATCGCTTGTACATTACATGGAAGCAATATACATACATGTGGCCATCATTGTCTTGCTCCTTCATTTTTTTGCATCATCTTCTTCTACAATAGTAAGCTTGCAGAGGCTGCTACTCTCTCTAGAAAGCTGCAAATTGGATGAGGGACACACATTGGAAAGGTATTAGTTTCTATTTTATGTTTACAATTTTTCAAAGCATTTTGTTTGTAGATCGGGAGAAATCTTAGTTTTCTCGAGGTCTATCTCTGCGCATTCCTAAAAAATAAGAAGTACCACTCTTGAGTATCTGGTTCATTCCAAAAGCATATTTTGCTTCTTTCTTGTACTCTTGTGCATTTTATACACTCAACCTATGTGTGTCAATCATCCAAAAGAATTTTTTCTAATTTTAATCATGTTTGTTGCTACGAGCATTTGAAGTTGATTGTTTTATCCAAAGATAGCAAGTTTTTTAGAGCTACTCAATGTGCAAACCTATCTATTTTGTATCGAATCTTTCTTCTTGACACTCCAAAGTACATAGTGCATTTTATTGAGCTTATCACATGCCTATAAGGTCTATTTGACTCTCCATAAACTCAAGGGTAGGTCTTGTGCTGGTTGGTTGGATTGAACTTCATTGCTTCACAACTTACTTTTCTACCTCCTACAAGCTTCTCCAAGTTCTTTCATGCTTCACCTACTCCTATTGACAAACCAACTTGATTCCAAATTGTAGATGATGATGCACCACTTGATATCTTCTCTCTTTTGTTGTTGAAACCTCTAGAACCTCTATGTTTTTGCTTCTGCAACCCTCACAACCTCATGAGCTTTGATACCATGTAAGAAAATAATAGCACAATGGAATATACTAGTAGACAAAGTTAAGAGAAAAACGCACACAAAGATAGATGAGAGTGAGAGATAGAGAACTCGAATTCTCATATTTCCGAGAGTAATGTAGTTATAATGATAGTGTTGTCCACCCGTGTGCTCCCATAGATGGCGATGTAGACAGAATCTAGATGAAGGGCTTATTAGTGTGCAATGCTCGATAAAGCTCAACCTGGGCCATGCTTATATAGCTTTTACAAGGGGAGCTAGTATAGATAAACGTAGTCGAGAGATACAATATAGTCAGTAAAATATACAATCCAACAATATCTCCACAAGGCCCATTAAGGTTCTATGGGGAAATTGTGCAGTGCCACAAGGCCTTTATTTTCACCTTGAATGGCAACACAATGGCCTGAAAGTTTATGCCCTACCTAACCTAATGCTATGCTCACAAAGATCATCTATTACCATCAGCGGTCACACATAGACCTCATCTAACTTGGAAGTTAGGGTTGCATAAATGTATGGGCTCTCACAATGGCTTCTCCTCATAATGAGGGCCTTACAACTTAGAGCTCCATGGGTCATTTGTGGTCACTTGAGGGTGGAGTATTGAGAATATCTAAAAGATTGGCCCTCCCCTTATTGGTGGTACTTGAATAAAGATTTAATATGAGAGAGATGATGAATGACAAAAATTAGAATTCATTAGAAGCCTTAGAGAGTGAGAAGAATCATCCATTAGATGTACATTTTCTCTGAATAGAAGAGAATTTAGAAAGTTGTGCCTCGATCTTTTGCTCAGTGCTCCTTTTTTGTTTATCTTCTTGAGGAATGCTTTTGTACAAGTCTAATTATATAGTTGAATTACTTCTATACAAGTTTTGAGAGGCTAGTTATAATCAGGCTGAGAGAATTGAAAACAGGAACATTTAAATGTGTAAATGTGAAGAAGTGAAGAGAGGAACAGGTGCAATCCTGATGGGCAAAGTTTTGATGAAATCTCACTCCACAATGTAAAGTTTTGAGCAAATAAGCAAACCTCAATCTTTAAGTTGAAAGGTAAGCCACTTGTGGCTAAAAGCATTTGAATAAACGAGGTCTAGTTTGGGAGAACCATGCATTAGAAGTTGCAGGTGTCAAAGCCGACTACATAGAAGAATAGTTTGAGATATAGATGCACTGTTTGGAGGAAATCTCAAGATCTACTGATTCTTTTGAAGAGTTTGACTATAGAATGGTCAATTTACTCCTTGATACTCTTATTGATGTGAGCACATTCACTCTCACATAACCCTTTGGTTGTTCATTGTTGTTCATTAATCCATTTTTCTAGGGAGACTATTGATTTTTTTCCAAAATCTGACACTTGGTCATCCTTACTTGAGCCTTAGTGGTGCCTAGAATATTCTAGCTCCATTTTCATTCTAGTTAGTTCTCTATCATCACGGCATCAGAAATCTCAAGCACATCTGGTGGATCTTGGTCTAGCGCCAGTGCTCCCAAGAGGAGCTATAACTTGCAAGGAAAAGACCATTTTGAGATCTAGAAATTTGGTGGCACAAACTTTGCTCTATGGAAGAATTAGATTAAAGATGTGTTGATTTGGAGGAGACAGTGGAAGCTAGTAAATGGAATCTCAAAGAAGCCCGTTGATATGGATGATGATGATTGGGATGAGTTGGATGCAATGGCCAGGTCTACCATTTGAGTGCGCTTGGCAGATAATGTTTATTTTAAAATGTTGACTATGAAAGTGCAAAGGAGCTTTGGAATAAGTTATGCAATACATATGAAAAAGAAACCGAATCAAATAAAGTGTATCTGATGAGAAAGCTATATGACCTTCACATGAAGGACATAGAGAGTGTTGCTACTCATCTAAATGGGTTTGATGTTGTATTCTCCTAGCTACAGGCTTAGAAAATAGGTATGGATAATGAAATGAAAGCAATCTTGTTGTCATGCACCTTGCCATCATCATGGGATACATTGTCGTGAAGATTTTCAACTTGACAAAGATCATTTGTTTTATGCTTCTAGCTCTCATTTGGAAATTTTATTTTCCACCATTCATGTTAATGATCATTGCAATCCTTAATGATGGAACCTCATAAACCTTAGTGAACAACAGCTCATCGAATGTGATAAGCAATGTGATCCCATCACATCGGAGCATGTGATTTTTGGATGCAGTGGGGGGAGGCTCATGAAAGAAGAGGATTATCCTTATATAGCACACGTTGGACAGTGCCATTTTAACAAAGATAAGGTGGTTGTCAAAGTGATTAACTTCACTACAATTCCTTTGGATGAAGTCCAAAAAGCAGCCAATTGGTTAAACATAGGACATTTATGAAAACAAGAATGCTCATCAGTGGGCGCCCTTATGAATCTTAGAACCTGTAATGGATAGAAGTAGAAATCTGATAAAGAAGTTACATAAGTTTTCATTTGATGACACAAGTGTCCGTGGTAAAAACTAAAATATGAATAAATTGTAAATGCTCATATTAGAAAGGTTGTGAGCTGCCATGTCTATTCACGTATCAATCTCATGTTTGGAAGGTGATTGGTGGAGGGAGGGAGATGTCTTGAAGAAGCCTTTTGGAGTCTTCACCTAGTTCTACAAGAAAATGGTATGTCCCTACACACTGGAGATATACTGCTATTTTGTCTTGTATCAGGCAGGATGACATCAAAGCTAACAAGGAGGGCCATCACCCAATCGTACAAGGATATTTCACCAACATATTTGTTTGGAGTGCCTTAGGGATGTATGAACTCATGATTAAGAACAGAGATTGAGCCAGAGAACCTTAGTAGCTGGGAGATCAATTTCGATGACGAGCAGGGAAAGGTTATTCTAGATGGTATGCGATACCAGAGGATCATGAAGTTGCAATATCTATTTAGGTAAAGCTTCTGTCAGCTTTGGAAGGTTTTCCCATTGTAAATGTTATATACAGTGTTCAGACTTTGTTATGCTAGGTTTGTTTCATGTGTGCTGGATTTGAATAAATTTGGCTAATAAGCATTACTATTTGGAACATCTATTAAAACATGCTCAGTATACTTGTTGTGATACTTTTGGAATCTCTTTGAATACTTCAAACATGTGCAATAAATCTTGCAAATACTATACTCATTTGTAGATGAGCTTAGGGAGAACATGTGTCATGGACATGGTAGTGTGGCACTTCATGTACATCGTTGTTTTCTGACTTTGTCTATTGAAGCCAATGGGAATGTATCAAGCTTTTTGCATGTTTATGATCTCAAAATGGATTTTTACAGAATACCAATGACTTTGAAACTATCCAAATTTGTGAGAGCAGTTACACTAAGAATTAAACCTAGAATTATTACACTTTAAGCACAAGCAAAAAATTGGGATGAACTTAAGAAGCTCTTGAAGGAGGAATATTTTCGAGAGGGCTTGACTACACCTACTCGATGGTCATTTAAAGAATGGGTGGCTTCTCCTAATAAGGGACTTGTAGCAACCAAATTGCTATGTGAATTTGAAGAAAGGTTTAGTCAATTGGATGAAGCATATCAAAATGCAATTGCTCATGACCGAGTTGAGCTTTTTGTTCAAAGTGCTGATCTGGCATTAGCCTTAGAGCCAGGGAATTTGCTTGAGGATTTAACTAAACCAATAGGTTTGACTTTTGAATGGGATAAGGTGTAATAATTTGTTGGTGCAAGAATTTGTTTTGATGCTTGTGAAACGTAAACGATGGAAATCTTGAATTTCTCAAGACAGAGTTGAGGAAGTTAAAAAGCATCAAGAGGATCAAAATAACTTATATTCAATTCCAAAAATAAAATCTCATCCCAAGGTATGAGAAGCAATTGCTCCACCTGCATACATGGATGAAATCATTCAAAGTATGGAGGATCTATGTTTAAAATTTACCACATTGGATAAATCTAATGTGTTAAAGGAGAAACAAGAACCTAAAAGAGAATTTGTAAGAATATGCATTTCCTATGATAGTTTTGGAGCATGCCAATAAGTTTTGTGAATCTTTTCAAGAAGCTAAAGCTAAAAATCTTGTGCAGTGGGTTGATGGCAAGATTTACTCTCTAGACATAGGAAAACCAATACCTACCAATTTCGTCAAAGAAGGAATGAGAAAATATTTTGAAGCCTCTACTAGCCAAATGTTCTATGATGCATCTAGCTTCTTGTCTAAACTTTCTCACGGGCAAGATGACGAGCCTGAAAATCTGTGGGACAATGTTATGAATACTATTAAGAAGGCAAAGCTACCCATAGAATCATCGACTAGGATGGGGGGATACAATTTGATTGCAAACAAATTGGGATTCCCCTGTTGATGCATTTATCATGTATACATATGAGGTTAATGTTGAAGAAAAGCAAAAACGAGAAGAGAGGAATCAATGTTCGAATAAGAGAGTAACAAGACAGAGTGAAAAGGAAGTAAGAATTGAGGATCCAATTGAGATAGAAGTTAGTAAGGAAGAAACAAAAGAACCTAAAAAAGGTCCTACTTACAAACTAGTTTCTAATTTGGAGAAACAAATGGATTTGAGAGAAGTGCTTCATGACAATATACTTAAGAGCATTGTTTCTATTTTTTAGGAGATTGACTAGGAATTGATAGACATGAGTTTATTGATGAAATACTTGATAGTCTTAAGAAAAAGAGGCAATAGCTTGAAGAACCAGTAACAAAAAAATGAGTCAATTCCAATCATCCAAAATATTCAAACAGAAGTAAAGTGTAATGAATTCAAAAGATTACCTAAATTACTTCCCAATGCGGAGCAAGGTTGGAATGTACCTCAAAGATATTATGCAAATAATCTTTGGCCTAGAGGGACATTAGAATCTATGGTGAAACTTGGTGGAAAACAAAGACCTTATGTTGCTCTTATTGACTCTAGATTAGAAATCAATGTGATTTCCAAAAATGTCTATGAACAAGAGAAGTGGCCTATTGGTCAAGAACATGGATGGAGAATGAAATCTGCAAATAACTTAATTGGAGCTTTACATGGAGCATGTGCTCATGTACCAATTTCCATAGGAGATGTTTGTGGTGAGCACCATTTTTTTGTACATGATGGTTGTCCATATAGGGTAATTTTGGGCCAATTGTTCATCAGTGAGGCACAAGTAGAGACTAAATTCCTCTATGATGGAATATGCACATATCTGTTCATGGGATGGAATCAAGTTTGTTCAGTTTATGACTGTGTGTGTCAATCATCCACGTAATAGAATGTTGTTGAGAAGTAGTGATCCTATTGGATATTTTAAATAGGATTTTATAAAAGTGCCATGATTAAGCGAGATGATTGTGGCACGAGATTTATTGAAATCTTGCCTCCTACCATGATGGAAGAAAAGTCATGTTTTTTATGTGATTCAAGAGAGTCAAAATTTATAAGATGTAAGGACATGAATTGAAAATTGAGGTAGATTATTGCACGAAAGAAAAGATATTTTGCTTAAGGAAGGATTGATTGAACAAGATGATAAAATTAGTGGTTTGTTTTATTATTTTTCATGTTCTAACATAGAGGAAAATATTGATAGAGGAGAACTCCTATGATCAGTTTTTAAATGTGTATTCACTTGAGGCTTATGTGACTATATCCCAATACTTGGAATCCTTGATTGCGAAAGAGAATATAGAGTTTGCACCTCAATTTGAAACAAAATACAAGTCTGTTGATAGAAAAGTTAAACTTGTAGCACAACTTTTACTTGAAGAAAGTCAAAATATTGTAAATGAAGTAAGTGATGAGCCTATTCTAAGAGATAATAAGCATATTGGTCATACCTTTACTGATGAAACCTTAGCAAAATAAAAAATTGGATGTGAAAATTTTTTATTGGCACAAGAAAGGAAGAAATTTGAATGGATGATTCGAAAACATGGCAAAGTGCTTGCATTTGATGAGAGATAGGTTGTGTAGCACCAAAGGTGGTAGCTCCGATGGTGATTTTCACAATTCCTCATATTCCATGGAACTTATGAGCTATTCGAGTACCAAAAGCTCATCTTCTAGAACTAATTCATTTATTAAAAGAGAAAATGAGCATGAAGATATTGGAGCCTTATATGGCTCCGTATTCAAATCGATGGTTTATTGTGCCAAAGAAGAACGGAAAATTGAGCTTCATTCAAGATCTTCAGCCAATAAATAAGGTAACAATAAGGAATGTTGGAACTCAATCATTTCTTGATGATTATGCAGAAGCTTTTTCTGGTCATGCAATTTATTCCATGGGAGATCTCTACTCTGGATATGACCAATTTCAATTGGCATTAGGAAGTAGAGACATTATGACCATGAAGACCCCATTGGGCTTAGTGTGTATGTGTAGAATACCACAAGGAGCTACGAACTCTCTGGCACACATGATGAATGCAATGCATAGTGTGTTGCATGATTTTATTCCATGACTAACTATGCCATTCCTCGATGATGTGCCAATAAAAGTGTTGTATAATTCATGGGTTCAGAAGGTTAAACATATGGATTCTAAAGGTAAGAATATGATGTATGTTTGCTTTGGTCTAACCCGTGAATTACCCTCGGAAACATGCCTTGAACCTTTGGGTGAAACCCTTGGTTTTAACCCTTGAGGTATTTATTCATATGAGCTCCCAATTGAATGGTTAGAACCTTAGGCTTGATTTATCCTAAGGTGTGGGAACCTTAGTCTTGGGAGAAGCTTCTCTAGGAGACACCTCTTGCGTCCGTGAGAGAAGAATCCTCATTTGATTTAGAAGGCATGTGATAGACCTTGGGAAATTAGAAGGCATGTGATCACCCTTGGAAAAGTGTCCACATGAGGGACACTTGGATGGACACTTGGCCAATCTCAAGGACATGCACCCCCTTCCGTGAGAGAAGAATCCTCATTTGATTTAGAAGGCATGTGATAGACCTTGGGAAATTAGAAGGCATGTGATCACCCTTGGAAAAGTGTCCACATGAGGGACACTTGGATGGACACTTGGCCAATCTCAAGGACATGCACCCCCTTCGGCTAGAGGTATATATATGGGTGGAGTTGGATGGGTGGATACATGCTCTCTCTTCACCTTGGTGGTTTTGCTAGGTAGTTAGTCTTTAGTAGCTTGTTACACAACATTGGTATTCAGAGCCAACCAACATGAGAGCAGTACTCGGCAGTCTCCGACTTTGTCAGCGATTAGTTTTCTCTATCTTCGCCCATGATGTGTGCATAGTTCAAACGAGTGTCTCTCTTTTGAGAGGGGATCCAAAAGATCATCCATGTGACCCCTCCTGCAAGAGTTACCATGTGATGCAGAGCTACGCGGAGGGACTCGTCCGTATTATTGCTTAGCTCACTGGTGGGCAGGTCCAGCCGGGCGCCTCACGCATGTGAGAGAAAGCTGAGCACTCCACCATGAGTTTATTTGGTATGAGCTACCTTCCAACTCACTATATGAAGCCATTCTTTTTCTAAAAGTTTGCGCATGTGGGATAAATACTGCAACCCCCTCACGCAACGCGCACATGTTCAGGAATGTTTTCTGTGCATGCATATAGAATATGTCAAGAGTTTTCTCCCTCTCTTGGATATAGTAGAAGTATAGTAGAACTATGACTCACGAAAGAGTGCATATTCTTCGCTTTCTTTGCAAGGGTAGATATCATACCAAAACTTAACGAATATGTTCTCATATCAACAATTTAAGCCAAGAAGAGAAAGAGAATAGAACAATTTTACACCATCATTGATAAAAAAAAAAAAGAAAGAAGTATGGATTTCGAGCATAAGAAGCAAACCTCTCGAGTTTTTGAAGCTTCAATCAAGTGTTCACCTAAGAGTTATAAAGCTGTATTCTCCATACAAGAAGTTGAGGGATGTTTCTCTACATCAAAGAACAATGGAGAAATCATGGGAGCTCTTTGTGGATTTGACATCTTTTAAAGCACTGGATGGGAATTCTTCAACCCATTGGTCTTGGGGAAGTATTGTATTCATTTTTATTTTTGTTTTTTCAATATTCAAGTTATTCTCTTTACACATAGTCAATAGGCATATGTATGAGATATTTTAACAAAATCTTGTATGCATTCTATGTGTGAAGAGAACATGAAGTGGAAAGGATAGAATCTATCTTCCTAGAAACATGGCTATAATTCTTATAGGATATGTGGCATATACTAATATGCATTGAATTCATCTTATATATGATGTGGCAAATATAAATGCAATTGATATATGACTACAAGCATGCATTTAGGCACTATTAAGAGTTTTTGTAAGGTTAAATGCATCATCGGTCATACAAGTAAGTATGCCCAAGCAAGAACAATGGAATTTCGAAGAATTATGATTGTCCAATCTTGCAATATCAAAGATGGCCCCACTATGCAAGTACACAAAGGATGAACGTAGCTTTCATGAAGGTAAGTGTTACTTTCAAATTGTTCTTGCAATACTAGAATAATGCATTCAAGAATGCATCTCAAATGAAATTCAAGTCCTAATGCTTATTGAATGGTGCATAGAATTATTCATTTAAAAATATGCATTGAAGGCATAATTGAATAGAAAAAGGTTTCTCATTAGCACATAATGGAGTCACCACACGAAGGTTGTCAAAGAATGGAAATGGAATGCCCATCATAGCATGGCATGAACATGAATGTAAAAGACAAGCATGAATTCATGCATTAAATGGAGTTCCATGTGTGAATTCCATGCATGCTTTAAGGAGGGGTTCAATTTTTGGACCTTACGCATGCTAAACATCTTCAAGAAAAGATGTAAATGTTTTTGGCATACACTATGTATGCATGGATTGAGACACACATGCACGGGTTGATGGAACATGAGAGAGAAATCAAGTATTGTAAGTTTAAGGTTTAAGACAGAAAAATGACTTCTTCATATGAAGTCAAAAGCATAAAAGTTTAATGGTGTGTTGAGATTATGCTCATTAACTTTTATGCTTTTTATATGTTGGCTTAATCCAAAAGCCAATAGAATTTATTATAGATAGAAAAACGTTAAGCTTCGAGTCCTACTTATGGACCCTGAAGTTCCATAATACCCATGGCATGCCTGATCAGCAAGGCCAAGGTCTTAGGTTACAAACTAAGCAATGTTAACCATAAGATAGTGGTAATAAGAAATTGGATTGAAAGGCATCCAAAAGAGAAATGAGAAGCCTATATGAGACCCTACACTCATGGGGTAATTTTTTTCTGAACGATGTTAAGAAGTTCATAGGAACTTCAACATTTGATCATTGAGGACAATGATCACACAAAAAGGGGGAAGAGAATGTCCTCAAATGACATATTAGGGAAAAAATGGTTGAACCATTTTACCCTTTTAAGCATTCATTTCTTCCCCAAAAAGTTTCTTCCTTCATTGACAAGAGGTAGCATCCATTTGGATCTTTGAGAAAATTGCTTCAAGAGTAAAGAATTGTAACTCATTAAGCATATCTAGAGAAGAGGAAGATTAAAGGGTTGAAAGAAACTCTTAAGACCTCTACTCCAAAATGTGCTCTATGAGTAAGAAACAATTTATTAAGATGGTTAAGAAGGTAACCATTTAGCAAAGCTTATGATTGACTATATCCTTTGATAATAGATGCATATTTATGTCAATAGATAATATCTAGTATGAGAATACTAGCCGTATTATCAAATGACATAAACAAACATACCTTTGATTGCATTAGAACAAGGAAATAGTTCAATGAAAGCACGATTTTCAAAGTCTTTTCAAGAACAAATCAAGACTCTTTAAGAATGTAACTTACAAAGATTTTGATAAGACTAAAATGAATGGAGTTTAACCCCTGAGTAAGAGCTAAAATTATCTACACTAGGGTGAGATTGTAAACCCCGGATGGTATGGGACGTCTAGGTTTACAATATCACTTAAGTGGGTTCAGTGGTATGGGACATTGAACTTAAGGACAATGGAAGCTTAAGCTCAAGGATATTTGAGAGTTTTTTCAAGGATTTAACATATACGAACCTCCCATTTGGATAGGAAATTAAAAGAACATCAATTTCCTACAGTTTTTGAGGACGAAAACTCCTTAAAGGGGGGAAGAAAGGTATCATCAATATGATACTTCTAAGCAAAAGATATTCCTTAACTCTTTCATGAAAGTTAAGGAGTACATTGGATGTCCAAGTACCTAAGTATGTTTTCTCAAACAAAGTAAGAACCAAATATGTAAAAAGGGAATTCATTAAAGAATTCCATTTTGGCAAGTAAACTAAGGTAAGCTAGCCAAAGACTTGAAGCATATTTAGAGTAGGGTATTTGAGAGTAGATAGATTCAAATTTTGGATCAACAAGCATGGCAACTCACTTAAGTCAACAGGGTGACATATAATTGTCGATCCCTAAAAGGAGAATATTTAATGGTTTTAAGAACATCAACATGATATTGAAGACTTAAGTAAGGATATCAACTCATGAAGGTATGAGTTAAAGATCCCAAGAAAAACCCATGGGTAAATATCATTGAAAAAGGGATCTAAAGGAGAAAAGATTTGATCTTATCTCATGTTAAATTAGATAGAAAAATTTTGAGAAAGCCAACTGACCTAACTTGGTCAAATATATCAAAACCTTTATGGTTGGATAATCCAAATTGGTCAAAAAGATCAAACCGTTTTATAGTTTGATACCAAGGAAAGTTCAAAGGTCAACCTAAAAGACCTTTGAATTAATTGGCATTAGATTGATAAACCTTAGTCTTTGCTCTCGTGATTATGATTCCAAGGAATCCCAAGATGGAATTCATGATCATGGTACATAATCAGAGAGCATGTAAAGGACAAAAAAAAATATGGAAGCATTAAGGATGTCATTCTACGAATTGGAGAAAGAACTCACTGGTATGGGACAGTGAGAACTAACTCCCGTTGAGAATCTTCTATGATGGCCAGAGAGAAAATAGGGCTCATTGGAAGAACAAGCTAAGCTAAGACAAACAAATGGGGTAGAGACTTAGGAGAATGGTCTACCAAATAACTCCAATTCCTAAAGTCATATTTGGATCTAAGTCTTGAATGTTAAAACTTCCAAAAGGATTAAACTCTATTTCGAGAATTAATCCAAGGAAAATCAAACATGATCAAGATAGGGATCCACTTGTGGACATGAACTTGTAGATTGGGTATATTGTCATTCGATCTTTATCTAAGTCCTATCAAATACAAATAAAGTATATTTGTATTTGAAAAGGACTATAAAAGAATAAGTTAAGTTTAGAACATCTGAAGATCCCTCTCCTTTCTATTGAAAGTGGAAGATGAATCTAGTTTCTGGCCCTTTCAAGATAGAGATAGGATCTCTATCATAGACTCCTAAAATTATAGATTCTATGCAAGTACAATGTGTACTGAAATTTATTATTTTATGGAGCTCTAGGTTTGTGAAAGTGCCAAAAGAAAAAGACCACCAAAGAAGTCCACCCATTTCACTAGTCCATAGGTACAAGGCATGCATGTACATTCAGGTGGACTAAGGGAAAGTGATTTGGGCAGGGATCTTGATTCATTTTCTTTCAAGGTAGGAATTAGCCCTTATCTAATTACAAGAAATGAATCTAAAGAGAGAGATGACCATGCTCAGAGTATAGATCATGGTGCATGGGGGAATACTTCACATATTATACCTACACACATTTTCGAGGACGAAAATGTTAAAGGGGGGAAGAATGTTGTATAATTCATGGGTTCAGAAGGTTAAACATATGGATTCTAAAGGTAAGAACATGATGTATGTTTGCTTTGGTCTAACCCTTGAATTACCCTCGGAAACATGCCTTGAACCTTTGGGTGAAACCCTTGGTTTTAAGCCTTGAGGTATTTATTCATATGAGCTCCCAATTGAATGGTTAGAACTTTAGGCTTGATTTATCCTAAGATGTGGGAACCTTAGTCTTGGGAGAAGCTTCTCTAGGAGCCACCTTGTGTGTACGTGAGAGAAGAATCCTCATTTGATTTAGAAGGCATGTGATAGACCTTGGGAAATTAGAAGGCATGTGATCACCCTTGGGAAAGTGTTCACATGAGGGACACTTGGATGGAAACTTGGCCAATCTCAAGGACATGCACCCCCGTGGGCTAGAGGTATATATATGGGTGGAGTTGGATGGGTGGATACGTGCTCTCTCTTCACCTTGGTGGTTTTGCTAGGTAGTTAGTCTTTAGTAGCTTGTTACACAACAAAAAGGGTGTGAAGAGAGTATGAAAAATGATCAATTTGATGATGAAGGATGTAGAAAATTTATGAAAGATTACATATTAGATTACGAGAAGATTCTAGAACAATTTGAAGAAGTTCATTTGACCTTTTCTGGTGAAAAATCAGTATTTGTTATTAATGAGGTATTAATAGTTGGTCTTACGTGTGGCCATTATGGACACAAACCATATCCTACAAAGATATGCAATTAATCAATTACCTGATGTATGCTACAATGTGAGTGAAGTTAGACGATTCCTTGGAGCATGTTTATTTTATTGTATTTGGATACCAGATTTTGCTCATGTGGCAAATGACTTGTATCAACTTTTCTGAAATGGGAAGAAGCTCCTTTGGACTAGAAGGCATACCAAAGCAATGAGATCATTGAAAAATCTTCTCATTCACACTCCTGTTCTAAACAAGGCAGAATTTACTAGAAGAAAGCCTATAATCTTAACAGTTGATACGAGTCCAATTGGTATAGGATGGGCAATAGGGCAAGATGATGAAAAAGGGAATAGATATGAAATAAGATTCGGAACAAAATCTTTACATGAGGGAGAAAGAAATTACCCACAAATCAAGAGAGAACAATGGGAGTTGTAACAGTCTTGAAGTGTGACAAAGAATACCTCATTGGAGCATATGTACTTGTGGAAACTGATTGTCTACCACTTCTTGGTATGATTGTCAATTGTTCCACTCCTGATATAGCAATGCTCCGATGGATTGCTTATATGAAGCCAATTAACCCTGAGTTTGTTCACATTTCAAGAAAGGCAAATCTAGTTGCTGACATGCTTTCACATGCTAGTTTGGAAAATATCAAAGGATGAAATGATGGAAAAGAGAGAGAATTATATTCTTGTGTATATGAGGCTAAAGATTTCACATTGGAACAATTTAATGAAGATGAATACGAAGGAAATTGGAAAGAGATTGGGAAATAGCAATTTAGCTCCAGAAAATCATTGGTCTCAAGCTATATTCAGAGATATTAGAAGAAAAACTTTCAACTTTTTCCTAAAAGATGGTTATTTATGGAGACATTCAAAAGGGAAGATTGTGAATACTCAAAGAGTTGTAGGATCGAGGTTATTATAAAGGCAAGTTATAGTATTGGTGGAAGGGAATATATATTGATGTGTTAAATTATGTTTCCACTTGCAAGACTTGGCAATTGCATTCATCAGTTAAACATCATGATAGCCTACACCCCACTTATCGACCTAGCATTCACTAGAAATGAGTGGTTGATTTAGTGACGATGCCAATAGGAGTGAATAATATGCATTACATTGTTTTAGCTAGAGATGTTTTAACAAATCATGTGAAAGGAAGAGCGTTAAGAACTAAATTGACGGCTAATGTGTGTAAATTTGTATTAGAGGATGTCATCTGTAGATTTGGTTATGGGGATAAGATTGTGGAAGATCGAGGGGAATTGGATGCTAGTAGAGGCAAGGGAATTTTTTGCTAAACATGGGATTCAATTAGCCCTTATAACTGCATTCAATCCAAAAACAAACGGAAAAATCGAACAAGTTCATGCACCGATTGTTAAAGCCCTTGGAAAAGCAAGTAAGGGAAATATCCGTCACTGGCCCTATCCTTTACTTTGTGTTGATGGAGGTATTTTAATTTCCATAGGTGCACAACATTTGCACAACAAGTAGATGTGTAAATAACCTAAATAATAATAAGTTGAGCCTTGAGTGAAAATAAGAGAAGAGTTGTGAGCAAAGATGAGAGTGATTGCATTTGTGAGGAGAATTGTGATTGATGAGATCCTTTGATTAGAGACCATGAAAACCATTTCAATATTTGCACCATAATTGAGAATGAATGCACCTATAGTATGCATGATTGAATTGTAAGTGCACATGTGCTTTCAAAACCGTAGGTGCACGTCCACTTGCATGCTAAATGGGTTGTAAATACATAAATAAAGTATAAATTTTAGAATGAGTGAGAAGCCTCTTCATCCAGAGCCACACACCCTTTTTTATTGCACCATAATGTTTATTGATGCATATGCATGAATAGGGCCCACGACATGACCATGCATAGGCATTCATTTAATACCCATGCACTTGATTATTCCCACCATATTTGATTTGTCACAAAGACTTGCAGCTTGACATTGGTGTGTCCAAAGGCCACACAGGTTTGGAGGGGGTGGATGTCATGAAGATTTTCAACTTCATGAAGATCATTTGTTTTTTGCTTCTAACTCTCATTTGGAAATTTGATTTTCCACCATTCATGTTACTGATCATTGCAATCCTTAATGATGGAACCTCATAAACCTTAGTGAACAACACCGCATCCATTGTGATAAGCAATGTGATCCCATCACATCCAAGCATGTGATTTCGATGATGGGGGGGGGGGGGGGTCATGAAGAAGAGGAGTATCCGTATATAGCATGCATTGGATAATGCCATTTTAAAGACAAGGTGGTTGTCAAAGTGATTAACTTCACTACAATTCCTTAGGATGAAGACCAAAAAATGGCCAATTTCGTTAAGCATGGGCAATTGGCAGTTGGATTGAATGCGGCATTTATGAAAACGAGAATGCATATCAATGGGCACCCTTATGAATCTTAGAACTTGTAATGGACAGAAGTAATGGACAGAAGTAGAAATCCGATAAAGAAGTTACATAAGTTTTCATTTGATGAAACAAGTGTCCGTGGTATAGTTTCTTTGAATACTTCGAATGTGTGCAATAAAGCTTGCAAATACTGTACTTGTTTTTAGATGTGTTTTTAGATGAGTTTAGGGAGAACATGGTAGTGTGGCACTTCACGTAGATCGTTGTTTGCCGACTTTGTGTGTTGAAGCCATATGGGAGTGGGATACGCTCGGAGACAATCATGACAGGGGGGTTACATATACTATGGGTCTAGTGTGGGTCCCTATACTATAATATCAACACGGGAAACGCTCCTGGCAAGAACTGGACGACGAGAAACAGCTATTTTATATATTCATGTGTTTCAACTACACTTTGTTACTGTATTCTACTACTTGTTCCTAGTTATATGATGGTAAAGTACGCATCGTGCAAATAATACCAAATAAGCTTTTGAATCACATTGAGAAAAAGAAACAGTGAGAGAAATTAAAAGAACATAAGTCCATGAATGTTTATTAAAGCTTAAGGAAAAGTGGAAGAACCACGACATACTTAGTAATGTTAGAGAGCCAAGGTCATTTTATAGGCACCCTGTGTGCACCCCGAAGCGTGCAATGTCCATATGACAATGTTTTGCACAACTATTAGCAATAGTGCACCTGGTGGGAAACTGGTCTATGATGACATATGTGGAGCACACTTGAGTGAGGAGATTCGTAGAACATCTATGGTTGGCACTCAGAGTGGAGATACATAAACTGTTTGTGATTCTTACCAAGAATGCTAAAGCTAAAAGACAAAATGTTGATGGCATGTTAAACAGCTACATGCACCATATTTTTTGACTGTGAAGATTGAATAAATTAATGTTATTTCTAATGATGTTGATGTCTTGACACTTGACAATATTGCACCCATTGAAGCTCTTATGGCTTATTCTCTTTCCCGCTTCTGACTCCTAGATTCTGGTGCTTCTTTCCATGTGACATCACATAAATGGTTCTCTAATTATGCAACAAAGTCATTTAGTACCAAGAGACTTGGTGACTCTTACCAATGTGACATTGTGGGGATTGGAGATGTGGTTGTGTAGTACATTGATCGTTCAAACTTTACTATGCATAATGTATGCCATGTACCTCAGTTATCACATAATTTGATGTCAGTTGGTCAACTTGATGGCCTTGGTTATAAGGTGCTTTTCTATGCTTATTCCTTTCGCATATCAAAGAGCAATATGGTTATTGCAAAAGGAAGCAAAGGTGGATCAATTTATCCTTTATTTGTATCACAAAAGAACACTTGTTAGCTGTTATTGAACAACCTATGGCTTGTATTTGGCATGGACATTTGGGCCACATATCTCATAGTGGAATGGAAAATCTCTCTCAGTCTGGCTACTTACCTGTGTTATCTTTCTTTGATTTTTCATTTTATGAGCATTGTCAATATGGAAAGAAAACTAGGAGTGTGCATAAAACGCACATTGACTCTTCAATTCAGCCTTTAGATCTCGTTCATACAAATGTGTGTGATCCTATGCTCACAAGATCATTAGGTGGTTCTCTTTACTTTGTCACTTTCATAGATGATGCTACTAGAAAAGTCTCCGTATATCCTATCAAATCGAATGATGAGGCATTCCCTATTTTCATAAAATTGCTTGCTTCAATTGAGACTGAAAAAGGAACTAAGCTCAAAGCTTTACGTTCAAATAATGGAGGTGAATATACCTCACATGAATTCAGCCTTGTCTATCAATGTAGAGGAATTCGTAGATCTTGAAACACGATCATTGTTCAGAAGTAGTGATGTCATTTTCAATGAATCTAAGATGCTTAAACATCCAATTAAGGAGGTTGAAGTGAGAAGAGTGGTGTTTGAGGATACTATTCCTCCAGTTAGCATGCATAAAAATGTTGCACATAGGGATGTTCAAGACAATGCTTGATCATATCAATCTACAAATGTTCTTGTTTAGCAACCATTGAGATGTTTTGCATGTGTCTCACATCCACCTGATAGATATGTTCCAAGTTTGGATTATTTTATGCTAATAGATGCTGGGGAGCCTTCTTGCTACAAAGAGGCTATGCAAACAAATGATCATGTGAAGAGGGAGCATGCCATGAAGAGTGAGTTTGATTTTGTTCATAAGAATGGTACTTGGGATTTAGTACCTTTGCCAAAGGTAAGGAAAGCTTTACCATGTAAATGGTATATAAGTTAAAATTCACATTAGATAGTGTTTCTCCAAAGTATAAAGCACGACTTGTTGCAAAGGGTTTTAAGCGACAACATGGTATTGATTTCAAGGAAATCTTCTCTCCCGTGGTCAAGATGACTACCCCATGAATGTTGCTTGGATTCATTGCAATGGAGGACTTAGAACTAGTCCAAATGGATGTGAAAACTACTTTCTTGTATGGAGATCTTACAAATGAGATCTATATGGAATAACCAGAGAGTTATGTACTTCTTGGCAAGGAAATTCTAGTTTGTAAGCTAAAGAAGATCTTATATGGACTTTTAAACAGTCCCCTAGACAATGGTACCAAAAGTTTGATGCTTTTATGAAGTCTCAAGGCTATTCTCAAAGCAATGAGGATGAATTTCTCTACTCAAAGAGATGCTATGATGGCATCTTAATATGCTTGATACTTTATGTCGATGATATGTTGATTGCGGGGAAGTCCTCTTATGACTTGTCAATTCTCAAAAAGAACTTGAGTCAGACATTTGATATGAAAGATTTGGGGGATGCCAAACATATTCTTTGCATGCACATTACTCATGATAATAGCAAAAGATGCATATACTTATCTCAAAGTGAGTACATATCCAAAGTACTTTACATGTTCAATATGCAGAGTGGAAAGGCATTGAGTACACCTTTACCCACATATGTGAAATTGATCAAGGATGATTGCCACAACTCAAATGACGAAAAGGAATTCATGGCCAAATTTCCTTATTAGTCTATTGTTTGTAGTCTCATGTATGCTATGGTAGCTATGAGACTAGACATTGAATTTGCAATCAGAGTTGTGAGCATATATATGTCTAATTTTGGCAAGAAGCATTGGGAAGCGATCAAGATGATTTTGAGATATCTAAGTGGCACTAAGGACAAGTGTCTATGCATAGGTAGAGGGAAATCAGACATTATTGTTTACACATATTTAGACTATGTTGGTTGTGTAGAAAATCGTAAGTCTACATCAGGGTACATTTTTCATTTTGCTAGAGGTGCTATCTCTTGGAGATCTTATCTTCAAGGATGTACAACTATTTCCACCACAGAAGCAGAGTATGTTGCAGCAAGTCAGGCATGTAACGAAGCATTGTGGCCCTCATCTTCCTTGTGATATGGGTTTACCTCAGCATATACCTCATTTCCTTAGTGATAGTCAGAGTGCCATTGCATTGGCTCGGAATCCAGACTATCATGCAAAGACCAAGCACATTGAGGTGCGATATCACTTCATTAGAGACTGCTTGCCACGGAATGCATTATTCTTGAGAAGGTTCATTGTCGATATAATGTTACAAATGCTTTGACTAAAGCTCTACCACATGATAGCTTTCGACACTATTGTCACTTGATGGGGATTACTTGATTCATGACCTTATAGAGTTGCTTCTATACTGTGTAACATGCCCATTAGGTGGGAGGTATAGTTTGTATACTTACACAGTTATTCTTTATCATTCTTTACTTTTCTCTCATAGTCACTTTGGTTGTATTGGCCTTTAGTGGGAGATTGTTACCGTTAGTGTCCATGTGAAAGGCCAAATGGCCACTGGACACTTTTGTATATGTTATTTAATAAAACATACATGGCTTGGTCATCCACAGTCTCTAAGTTCGATCATATTTGTATGACCTAAGAAATCTATGTTTGTGTTCTATATTGTGTGCTTTTTGTGTATTCTACAACCCCTATGTGGAGTACTGTGAGCGGCATTGGGGATTTCTACAACAAGGGCATCATTGTGGAGCTCTTGAGAAGGAGCATCTACCATCATGTATCGGTAAAGAAATACTTCACTCCATTTGAGAGACAATCTAGTCTTAGTGGGAATTCAACCTTATGTGTCACCCTATCTTTAATGTACATTTGGATTATTAAAATAATGAGATGAATGATTCCCATCTTCTAGGAAGCGTGAATGATGCACCTTCCACATGTATTAAGCATGATGTTCATGTATCCTTTAGCAAGGAAATGAATGAAGTAAAAACATGTTATTTTGATTGAGAGTTGTGCTAAGGCATTTTTGTCATTTTATATGCTAGAGGATTGTATAAATAAAACTCAACACCTTTTTTTTATGAAGTTTGCTTAAATTGTGGTTGGAATGAGTCCCACAAGTGTAAGTTTGATGTGCCTACCAAGACAAGTGATGAGATTATGGCTTTGGGGAGTGCTTCTTTTGATGATATGTATTATGGTTGGGTTTGTGCATTGGGAAAGTGTGTATCTTATGATTTGGTGAATCTAATTGCTAGCTCTCAATCATTATTTGTATGTTATCCTATTGCTATCATATGGAGGAATGATTTTGATTCATCTATTCATGTGACTATGCTACTCATATTTTTGGAACTGTATGATTGTTCTATAGAATAGTATGTTCGGATTAATAAGGACTTTGTCTTTGTCTTCCATACCATGGTTTGACCATGCACTTTGGTTGGTGAACCAAGTTCCATCAAGTAGAAGCATGTAGTAAGCCTAGGTCATCAATATGTCACGTGTGGGTTCAAGTTCACCATGCTTGCTAGTGTAAGAAATAATAAAGAAGCTCACATTCTTGATATTCATGAATTGTAGGTAATCCTTGAGAAGGAAGTATGCTTTATTTAAAGCTAGTATTTTGGAAGCCATCGGATTGATCCCCTCAACCATGAACATAGCTATGCATTCCATTAGTATGTCTTAAGCATTGTTTCTTGAATAGAATCTAGCCTACCATGAATCTACAATTCACTGAGTTCCCAAACATTGATGCTAGGAGTCCTTGCATTATCTTTTCGTTGGGTAGGGAAGGACAATGTAGATAGCCATGGTTCAGCCTTAGGGGGAAATGAGGATTGTTCAAGACTAATTGGTCAAAATAACTACCAGCAATGCACCCACAAACAAGTACAAAGAAGCACACTGAGAACTACACTCAAGTATAAGGAAGTATGCATTGAGGGAAAAAAGAGAATGCAGTACATGATTCTCAGGCATTGTCAGATGCAAAGTTTTGTCAGGCACGTTTTGGTCATTTGAATTTTTCTAGTTTGCTACACCTAAAAAAATTTGAAATGGTGTCCTCTTTGCCTAAACTTGAGGCACCATGTTTGTGAAGGTTGTATTTCGGGCATAATGTAGCATTCCTCCTTCCCAATGGTTCAATTCGAGCTACTCAGAAATTGCAGCTTGTTCACAATGATGTTTGTGCACCTATGTAGACACCTTCTTTTGGGAACTACATTTACTATATGACTTTCATTGATGATTTTCCCTGGCATGCATGGGTTTATCCACTAAAAAGCAAAGTCTGAAGTGTTTATGTGCTTCAAACAGTTTTTGGTTTTGGCTGAAAATCTATCACCATGTAAAATGGGCACCCTCCGTTCTGATAAAGGGGGGAATATATGTCTTCTCAATTTAATGTATTTCTAGCTAGACATTGGATAAAACATCAGTGTACACTGATGTATAAAACTCAACAGAATGGAGTTGTTGAAAGGGAGAACATGTCACTCATGGAGATGGAGAAGTGTATGGTAAAGAGTTAGGCTTTACCACATAGTTTCTAGCTTGAGGCTATTATGTGTGGAGCATATGTACTTAACAGGTATCCCACTAAAGCATTGCACTCTATCTTTCCATATGAGAGGCTTGGCATGGTCACAAGCCATCAATTGCTCATCTATGTGTCTTTGGTTGTCTGACATAAGCATTAGTGCCTAAAAAACAATGCAAGAAACTGGATGATAAAGTAGTGAAATGTATTTTTGATGGGTACAATTTTGAAAGCAAAGGCTACCGTCTACATCATCCATAGACTAAACACTTTTTGGATTAGTTGTGATGTTGTTTTTGTGGAAGATGCTATTCATCCATTACTTTCATGTACTAAGGAGACATGTATGACACTTTGCTTCCTTTTTTTATAGGTGGACAATCTAGTGCTAGTCCTAATGAGACAAATTCTCAGCCTTTATAGGATTCATCACATGATGCAGATCATTACATTTCTCATGTAGATTTACATGATGCACTTGTTGATGAGAGAGCTGATATTGGGGAGGCAAAAACTATGCCAAAATGTCTAGTGCAGACTTTGCATGATAGCAAATTAGATGCACCTCTATCATATCGTACTCGTTCAGGCTCTCATAGTGCTTCTTTTGCATCAAATTCCTATGTTGTGGCTGCCTCTAGTCTCTTTGATGAGAACGAGCCTATTTTGTTTGATGAAGCACAAAATTCAAAAAAATTGGATGGCTACTATGCAATCTGAATATGACGCCATTATGAAAAATGGTACCTAGTCTTTATGTGACTTGCCTCCTGACAAGAAGGCCATTGGCATTAAGTACAAGTTGAAGTGTAAGGCTGATGGAACAATTGACAGGTGTAAGGCTAGGCTTGTTGCAAAGGGTTATGCTCAAGAAAGAGGCATTGATTTTGATGAGACCTTTGCTCCCACATGCAGAATGACTATTGTTCATAGCATCTATGCACTTGCACCTTATCATGATTGGAATTTACATCAGTTGGACATTAAAACTTCATTTTTGAATGGTGACTTGCATGAGGAAGTGTATGTTTTTCAGCCCCATGGTTTTATGCAAAAAGGGCATGAAAACAAAGTGTGTAGGTTGGAAAAGGAATTATATGGTTTGAAGCAAGCACCATGTGCTTGGTATGAAAAGGTAGTCTACTAACAATGCATCCGCAAACAAGTACAAAGGAGCACACTAAGAAGTACACCCAAGTATAGGAAGTATGAGCATAGAGAAAACAGAGAAAATATTCGATACATGGTTAAAGTACAACCAAGAATGGGAAGGCACTAAGAGAACTTGGAGAAGCTTGCAGAAGATAGAAAAGTGAGTTGTGAAGTGATGAAGTTTGGACCAACCCTTGAGCTTGGGAGAGTCAAATAGACATTATCGGCATGTGATTAGTGCAATGAAATCCACCATGTATTGTGGAGCATCAAGGAGAAGAGTTGGTACAAAGTAAGTTTGCACTTTGACTAGCTCAACAAATTTGTTATCTTTGGGTGAAATAATGAACTTCAAATGCTCATAGTATCCAACATTATTACAATTCGAAAAATTTATTCTGGAGGGATGTTATAAATAGGATTGAGTGTCTAAAATGCACAAGAGTACAAGTAATAAGCAAGATATGCTTTTGGAAAGAACTTAACACTCAAGAGAGGTACCCCCAATTTTTCAAGGTTGTGGAGAGATAGACCCTGAGAGAGTAGAATTGAGATTTCTCCAAATCTACAAAACCAAATGCTCTAAAAATTTGCGCATGGAAACTAGACAGTCCTATCGAACGAATGCTCTTTGATCCATTTTCGACTTCTTGAGAGAGAGAAACAACCTCTACAAGTTCAGTATTGTTGAAGAAGATGGTGCAAAGAAATGGAGCAACACAATGATGACCCAAAGTGTATGTATATTGTCATGTAGAAGTGAATTGAAGTCTTTATATAGAATCTTGAAGTGTTCCATGAATTTTACAAGTGGATTTTGAATTGGAATCAAGGTGGGATAGGTTTTTGAAGAGAACCAATTCACTTTCCCACAATCTAGGAATAGTCAATATCTAATTGATCTACTTTTTGGTGATTGATTGGTTGATTGGTTTTCAAGATCAACCACCTCAAATTCATGGAATTTGAGCTCTCCGTTTTGTTTATATATTTTGGTAGTGATGTGTCTGGACACACTAGGAATGTTGGGGCACTTTTTTCCCTCTTAAGAAGGTTTTTTTTTCTCCCAGCTTGTATACATGCCTCTAACCCTAATGGGTCACTTATCTTTGTACATTCGCTTGGTAATACATTTAGTATTGTGTGATATGCTCCAAGCTTCTTCTTCTTCCTTGTGCCATTTGCGTGCTTTAGCAGACCTCAAACTCCAGCAATTAGTATCAGAGTAGTTCGTTGCTTCATCTAGGGTGTCGTTGACACACCTAGGGTCATAGTCTCAAAACTACATAAAATTTCCATCTGAGCTCATTTCTGCCTTCAAATGCACTATTGCAACACCTATGTAGGCAATCTTGTCTTTTTGTGCCAAACATATATACATGTTTTGGTTCATCAATACAAGCATCTCAAAGTCTACTACAGGTTTAGTAGAACTCAATAAGGTAGTTTTGTTCAATGTTTTGAGATATAGTCATTTTTCTACATCAGGGTATTTTAGTCAGTGACCATGTCTGAAAGCAATGGTGTGTTCTGTATCTTGGTTGTTGAGGATAAGTTGGATGGTACCAATTACCCGTTATGGGCATATTTGATGCATCATGTATTGGTCACAAAAGGATTGTGGTATATTGTGTTGAGTGTTGAAAAATGGCCTAGTACACCTGCAAATATAGTTATTGAATGTGATACAGATTGAAGATGACGATCTTCATGTTCTTGTTTGTGTTGCGGTTCCTACTTCACCTACTATAGAGCAACTTCATTAGGATTGTAGAGATGCTCAGACACATGCATTGATAGCTTTGTCTATCAAATGTGTCATAATCCCCCATATTCACTCTTGCAAAATAGCAAAGGATTCTTGGGATACACTTACCACCTTATAGAAGGCAACATATGAGGCTCGTGTTGGTTATGCCCGAAAACAGTTCGAGAGTGAGCATATGAATGAAGGAGATTCTATGGTTAGTTTTTTTGACAAAGATCAAAGATTTGAAGGAATAATTGACTTTTGCTAATGAAGTCTTGCTAGACAATTCACTTGTGCAAACTATTCTAAATGGTCTTCCAAATTCATATCAAAGTTTTGCTTTTAATCTTCAATTGATGATGAAAGGCAACCCAAATGCCTTAGCATTTGAGGAGTTAGTCTCTGTTTTGTCGTAAGAAGACTAGTCCAGGTAGAACACATCCATTATGCATGTTTTAGATCAAGCTTTCTTAGCTAATGAGAAGGGCAAAGGTAAATGGAGCTCACCTACTAGTAAGTAGAAATCTGCTAATTTTGCACAATAAAAAATGGAAGATAAAGACAAGACGAAAATAGAAGAGCAAAAATTGTTTTGCAAATACTATAAAGGAAATGACCATGTCATAAAGAGTTGTCCAAAATTGGTTGCAAAAGAGGCAAAGAAAAAAGAGTTCAAAATGGTTGTTGCAAAGGCCTCTACACCTAAAACAACGTCTGATAATCTTGTGCGGAATGAAGGATGGTCATTCACTACTATTTGCACCTATGACCTATCTTCTCATGAACAGTGTATGCCTGTAGTAGATTCAGATGTTTGGTAGTTTGACAATGGGGCAACAAAACATATAACCTTGCAGCATAGGTTCTTTCGTTCACTTGAGCTTGCCCCTATAAGGAATATTGTCAGATGTGCTAAAAACTCCTCTTATCCTTTGATGGGAGTTGGTAAGATCATTTTGACTACTATTGACGATAGTTCTTTCAGTCATATGCTTTGTTTGTGCTAGGGATCAAGAAAAATCTATTACTAGTTTCAACATTAGCCAAGATCAGCTTGGTCATTAAATTTGTTGATGACAGATGTACAATTCATGATCTACCAAATGGCAATGTTATTATTGCTTTTGGCATTTTATGTCGTGGTTTGTATAAGCTCATAGTTTATGCAAAATCTGTGAATGATTCAACATGTGCAGTTCAAGATTATCAGGCTATGTCAGATGCAAAGCTTTGGCATGCACGCTTTGGTCATCTGAATTATGCTAGCTTGCTATGCCTATAGAAATATGAAATGGTGTCCTCTCTGCCCAAACTTGAGGCACCTTGTAAACGTGTTTGTGAAGGCTATATTTTGAGCAAAATGTAGCATTCCTCCTTCCAAAAAGATGTTTTAGTTTGGCTACTCAAAAACACAGTGATCTCTCTAGTCCTATGCAAACACCCTCTCTTGGAAACTACCTTTACTTTGTGACTTTCATTGATGATTTTTCCAGGCATGCATGGGCGTATCCACTGAAAGCAAAGTCCGAAGTGTTTATGTGCTTCAAACAATTTTTGGTTTTGATTGAAAATATGTCACCATGCAAAATGGGCACCCTCCATTTTGATTGGGGGGGATACATGTCTTCTGATTTTAATGCATTTCTAGCTGAACGTGGGATAAAACATTAGTGTACAATGCCGTATACACCTCAATAGCATGGAGTTGCATAGTTCTAAAAGCAAAGGCTATCATTTGTATCATCCACAAATTAGATGCATTTCGGTTAGCCATGATTTTGTTTTTTATGTACGAAGGAGATATCAATTAGCTCTAAAGATGTGTACGACACTTTTCTGCCTCATTTTACAAGTGGACAGTCAATTGTTGTCCAAATGAGGCAATTTTTCAGCCTTTATAGGTTTCACATGATGATGCAAATCCTTCCATTTCTGATGCAAATTTATATGATGCATTTGTTGTTGAGAGGGATGATATAGAGAAGGCAAAAACTATGCCTAAATGGTTTTTGCAGACTTTGTGAGATAGCAATTGAGATACACCTCTATCATATCATACTCGTTTAGGCTCTCAAAGTGCTTCTTTTGCATCAGATTGGTATGGTATGGCTACCTCTATTCTTTGTGATGAGAATGAGCTTATTTCTTCTCAAGAAGCACAAAATTCAAAAAATTGGATGGCTTCCATGGAATTAGAATATGATTCTATTATAAAGAATGGTACTTGGTCCTTATGTAATTTTCCTCCATGCAAAAAGGCCATTGGCACTAAATGGGTATGCAAGTTGAAGCGTAAACATGATGGAGCAGTTGGTAGGTATAAGGCTAAGCTTGTTGCAAAAGGTTATGCTCAAGAAAGAGGCATTGATTTTGATGAGACCTTTGCACCCACTTGCTGAATGACCATCATTCATAGCATCTATGCACTTGCAGCCCATCATGGTTGGAATGTATTGCATTTCTAAATGGTGACTTACATGAAGAAGTGTATGTTTTCTAGCCCTGTGGTTTTGTGTAGAAAGGGCATGAAAACAAACTGTGTAGGTTGAAAAAGGAATTATATGGTTTGAAGCAAGCACCAAGTTCTTAGTATGAAAAGATACATGCCTAATTAATTGCACATGGTCTTGAGAACAGTCCAACTGAGAGCATCTTATTGTTAAGCATGAAAATGATGTGCTTTTGATCATTGTTGTCTATGTTGATGACATGCTGCTCACTAGTCCTAATGGTAAGCATACTGCTGATTTTAAGGTTGATTTGCATGCCTCATTTGCGATGTCAAATTTGGAGCATTTGCATCATTATTTGGGCATTCAATTTATGCAAGTTGATGGAGGAATAGCTTTGTGTCAAACAATATCACATTATTGAAGTGTTTTGGCCTTGGTGACTGCAAACCTATTGCCACTCATATGGAAACGGTTTACGATTGAGTCTTCATGATGTTGGAGATGCATTTGATGTTGTTGTCTATCAGAAAGTTATTGGATGCTTAAATGTATTCTGTATGTTGGCTATTGAGGATAAGTTGGATGGTACCAACTACCCATTATGGGCTTATATGATGCGACATGTATTGGTTGCAAAAGGATTGTGGAACATTGTGTAGGGTGTTGAAAGACGTCTTGTTACACCTGCAAATACATGTGTTGCAAATATAGGTGCTAGAGATGATGGAGATGGTGTCAAAGATGGTGATATTCTACAGATTCCTATTCGTGTTGGGTTTCTACTACACCTACTGTAGAGAAAATTCATTGGGATGGCAACGATGCCCAAGCACATGCATTGATAGCTTTGTCTGTCAAATGTGCCATTATTCCTCACATTTGCTCTTGTAGAACAGCTAAGGATGCTTCGAATACACTTACCACATTGTAACAAGCTAGGAATGAGGCTCGTGTTGCTTACCTCCGAAAACAGTTGGAGAGTGAGCACATGAATGAAGGTGATTCTATGGACAATTTTCTAACAAAGATCAAAGACTTGAAGGAACAATTGATTTTTGCTGATGAGGTTATACCAATTAGGTCACTTGTGTAGATCTTTTCTGAATGGTCTTCCTGATTCATATCAGAGTTTTGCTTCTACTCTTCAGTTGATGATGAAAGGAATCTAAATTCCTTGTCATTTGAGGAGTTATTCTCTATTCTATTGCAGGAAGATCAGTCGAGGTAGAACATGTCCATTATGCGTGTTGCAGATCAAGCTTTCCTAGCTAGTCAAAAGGGCAAAGGAAAATGGAGCTCTTCAAGTAGTAAGCAAAAATATGCTAATTCTCCACAATCGAAGAGGGAAGAAAAAGATGAAAAGAAATCAGAAAAGCAGAATTTGTTTTGCAATTACTGTAAAGGAAATGATCATATCATAAAGAACTGTCCAAAACTAACTGCTAAAGAGGCAAAGAAGAAAGAGGCTGGAATGGTTGTTGCAAAAGCCTCTACACCAATAACAGAGTCTGCTAATCTTGTGCAGGAAGAAGAATGGGCGTTTACTACTATTTGTAGATTTGACATATCTTCTCATGAGCAGTGCATGGTTGTAGTAGACTCAGATGTTTGGTACTTTGACAGTGGGGCGACCAAACATATTACCTCCCAGCGCAGTTTCTTCTCTTCACTCGAGCCTGCCCCTATAGGGAATATTGTTACATGCGCCAACAACTCCTCTTATCCTGTTATGGGAGTTGGTAAGATCATTTTGACTACTATTGATGGTAGTTCTTTCACTTTGTCAGATGCTTTGTTTGTGCCAAGGATCAAGAAGAATCTGTTATAAGTTTCTGCATTAGCCAAGATTGGCTTGGTTGTTGGAGATAGACATCTGCAGAAGCACGCGATCAACACAAGGAAGGAGAAGAAGCTTGGAGCACAACACACAATACTGAGTGTATTACTAGAGAATGTACAAAGATAAGTAGCCCATTAGGGTAATAGATGTATATACAAGGCGAGGGAAAAAAACCTCCTAAAGAGGGAAAAAAGTGCCCCGGTGGTCCTAGAGTGTTCACACATATCACTACCTAAATATATCAACGAATCCCCCCTGGGAGTGATGCGGTGAACAAGTAGCTGGCACTCATGTATAAGGAAGTGCCAAGCTATGTGGATATCCCTCCACAAAAGGAAGTAAGCCCAAAGCTTTGCAAAAAACTTCAAACTTCTCCCTAGGTAGAGCCTTCGTGAAAAGGTCAGCAATGTTCTCTTGCGTGGGCACATATGCCAAGCTGATCTCCCTAGCAGAGAACCTCTCCTTGACATAATGATAATGCACCTGAATGTGCTTAGTGCGAGCATGGAACACAAGGTTCCTCACAACTGCCAACGTGCTCTGACTGTCAGTGAAGATGGTGGTGGTAGAAGACTGACCAACACCCAAATTAGCCATAAGGCGTCTGAGCCACACACACTCAACAGTCGCTGTGAAACCTACCCTATACTCAGCCTCACAACTAGAAGTGACCACAGAAGGGCACTTCTTGCTCAACCAAGATATACATGAGATACCAAGCATGAAGCAAAATCCACTAGTGGACACATGAGTGTCATAGCAACCGGCCCAATCAGAGTCAGAAAAAGCATGCAAATTTGGAAGTAGTAATCCCCCCTTGGGATAAAACAAACCAAGTAGCCGGGTACCACTCAAGTAACAAAGGATGCACTTAACCGCCTGCCAATGCTTGAGTCCTGGGCAATGCATAAACTTGCTCATCTGTGAGATAGCAAACTGAATATTTGGCCGAGTAATGCATAAGTAAATCAAGCATCCAACAATGTGAAGAGATGGATAGATATGTGCTTGAAGATGAAGTGGTGCTGCAAAATCCTTGAGCTGCACCAACCAAATGAACTCCATGAGTATGTGGTGGGCCCTTTTAGCTTGCCAATGAATGTGTTAGACACCCTATGTACCTTGGAAGATCAATCTCAAAAACATTGATCAAAACAGATGAGTTGGAATTATTTTAGAGGTGAAAAACTTACTATTTTGATTCATACACCTATTCAGTGTTTTGAATAATTCTCTGAGCACAGTAGCAATTATATTAATTCCTTTTGGGGAATTCTAATTAGCTTAGAGGTAACTTTCAAGATTAATATCATCAGAAATGATAAACCACACAATGTGAATAAATTTTAACAATTAAGAGCATCATCCCGATTTTCACGGGCTGCAACAATACTCAGACCAATGAGCAATAAAATGAGAATACCTCAAGATTCAAGCATCCAATGATCATGAAATTTTGTAGGCTTATACTAGACAATATGCTGAATCCAACAAGCTTTAAATCACTGAATTTGGTCAAGTAAACACTGAGAAACAGATCTGACGAGATGAGTGAAAAAAATCAGGTACCTGACAGAGGAGTGGAAATGAACAGACAGGGTTGACTTCAAATGAACATAACTGAAGATTGAAAACTCCAATAACAATGAACATTTGTGAGCTTATAGTAGACTTAGAGAAAAAGCAACTTAAATCATCAAAAAATATGCACTACATGGGAGAAATCATCTCTATAATCCGACTGAAAAATGCGAAAGGTATAGCAGTGAACAAAAGACTCACAATGACATGAAGATATGGACTTGAATGATCATAGGTTTGAAAGTATAATGATTGTAGAATACACATGAATTACAAATACAAATGTGTGCCTTGAGTCCACACTCTGATATGGCATAAACCTCAGCTGATCCACGCCTAAAGAGTGCGACTAATCTACCATGTATTTATAGGGAGTTTTGGAGCCAAGATTTGAATTTTAATCTTTCTCAACTAAAAGTGATCTCCTAACTTTTAGAGATTGATTGATTCTCCAACCACCAAATCATGAATTTGTGGCTTCTCTCTCTATTTTTGTCAAGTGGACTCAACCACTTTTAGATTCCTTTACTTTTACATCAAGTAAAGTCTTAAAAAATTACAAGAGTGATTTCTCACATGAGCTCATGCATAGACTTCAATTCAAGGCTTCTTCTAACTATTTTTGTGAGATCCAAGCCAATACTTAGTCTTGTAGTTGATTTGTTCCAACTGCTCCCTCTCAAGCCAAGTATGCTTGAGGTCTTAAATCTTCAAGAATAACCTGCAATCCAATCTTAGCTTTGAATTTGCAAAGCTTTGTACCATCCAATGGTTTGGTCAAATATCTGCACATTGTTGATGAGTGGACACATATGATATCTGAATCTCTTTGCTTAGAACCTTTTCTGTTACATAGTGATAATGAACTTAAATGTGCTTAGTCCTTGCATGAAAAATAGGGTTAGCAGCTAAATGAATAGAACTCATGTTGTCGCCAAAAATAGTTGGAGTTCTAAACTCCAATCCAAGATCTTTGAATAATGTCTTCATCCACATAGCTTCTTGTGTAGCTATGGCAAGACCTCTGTATTCAGCTTTAGTAGAAGAGAGAGCAATTGTGGGTTGCTTCTTGGATAACCATGAAATAAGCTTTGAACCTGCAAAGGTAAGGTAACATGAAGTGCTCCTTCTATCTTCTTTGGAGCCAACCCAATCTGCATCAAAAAATAGCTTCAACCCTAAATCAGATACATAAGGATAATAAAGTCCTTCATTTATGGTTCCTTTGAGATATTTGAGTATCCTCTTAGCAATATCCATGTGTGGTTTCCTTGGTGTGTGCATGAATTGACTTAGCACACTCACACTATAGCATATATCTACCCTTGCCAACGTGGCATAGTTGAGACTACCCACAAGGCTTTGATATGATGTAATGTCCTCTATGAGTTCACCTTCATGTGAGCTCAATTTATGGTTGACCTCCATTGGAGTACCTGCAATTTGACAATCCTCCATCTTGAATTTTGCTAGCATATCCTTGATATACTTCCTTTGAGTGAGAAATGTTGGAACAAATCAATCACAAATTGATGATTACAAAGAGCTTGAAGCAAGTCAATGAACATGTTGAAGTTCAAGAAGTCATTTGAGAAAGTGAAGAGATTTCAGAATGATAACATGTATACATATGTACATTACAAGTGGAAATTCTTGTACTATGAATATAGGTAATCCTTAGGATGATAAGGAGTAATGTAATAGACATGAGATAAGTCTAGAATCATATGTATATAAGTCAATGATGTAAAGAAATACGTGTGAGAGTCATTAGAAGACAAGTGTCATAGAGATAGATGAGAAGAGAGTCATCTTCAAAAAATAGCGACGAGTATTTCATAGATTTCTCTCAATCTGATCATGTGGATCAGAAATCCTTTTGTACACATCTAATCTAGAAGCTAATGAAGCTACTTTCAAAGTTTCATGGTCTAATTCCTTTCATGCTATAAGTATGATCAATAGGAACATGTGTATGTAAAGTTTGCAGGTAGACCTCTCAGAGTAGCGCACTTTTTCATGTCAATGTTTTTCTTAGATCTCAGTGCTCAGTGTAAAGTTTTTGATGAGTGAGCATTCAAATATATAGTTAGAAGGTAAGGAAGCTATGTCTAAAAGCATTTAGCAAAGCGGGATTTGTGCTGTGAGAAATCAACCTTAGAAGTTACCTATGTCAAAGTTGCTTGTTCAGGAAGATAGTTTCTGACATACTTTTGATCTTAAGGATCCAATTAAAGTTTTAATGATTCTTCTAAAGGACTAATGGTTGATATGATTGCGCAAAGGTAGTTTGGAGGTATGTGCATCATTGGTTTGAAGAAATCTAAAGATATGTGCAGGTAATGAAGTCAATCAATGAAGCAGACTATTGAAGAATGAAGATTTTCACTCAGAGAAGTGATAGTTGAAAGTTTTGGTAAATGAAGATAGCATTTGTGTAAAGTTTGATCCATAACTGATATAGAGGTGATCTTAAATCAGTATAGATCAAAACTTTGGAGATTTAGAGGTCTCCAACAGTGGTATCAGAGCTGAAGGTGCAATACAAGTGAAGTAAAGGCATTGGAAGTCCCGACTATTTGCAGATATTGAAGTTTCTTGTAATTGAAGGTGGACAAGGTCAAATTCTTGCAAACAACCTGAAGAAGTGTAAAGTATGAGTTCAAAGGATCAAGAAGGATTAAAGCTTCATATCAAAGGTACACACTATTATCATAAATCATAGTAATTGCAGACACAGAAGATCAAAGATGGGACAAAGCTTGCAGATTGATAAGCTAGATAGGGAGAACTATCCAGCTTGGTCCATGAGGATGGAGGCACACCTCATGAGCAAGGATTTGATGGCATTCATTATAGGAGAAGAAGAAAAGCCTGAGTTTGAAGATCCCAGTGTTCCAACTAGGGAGGAACTTGCAGGTTTGAAGAATTGGATGAGAAAGGATGCTCAAGCTAGGAGCATCATTTACATGGTTGTAAATGATTATCTTCTACCTCACATCAGAGGATTAGAAAGTGCAACAGATGTGTGGAATGATTTGGAAGAGCATTTCCAAAACACAACCAAGTCAAGGAAGTCCTCATTATGGGCAGAATTCACAACTATCAAGAAGAAGTTTTCACAATCAATTTCTGATTATGTGGCAAGGATGAAGGATATTGCAGATAGCTTGGGAGCAGTAGATGAAGACATTGAAGAGGATAAGTTGGTAAAGCAAATACTTACAGGTCTGAGAGGAGATGAGAAGTGGAAGCCTTTCATATTGTCCATAGAATTGTCACTAGATCACTTTACTCCTAATCTTAATCAATTGCTAGGACACATGCTAACTTTTGAGCAAGACATTAAGGGAGACAATGATAGGAGTGCAATTCAAGCTATGTACTCCAAGGACAAGAAAAAGAATGGCAAAGGGAAGCAGTCAACTGATGATGAAGGAACTTCAAGTCAAGCTAACTTTACAAAAGGAAAGATGAACTTCAGAGGTAAAGGAAGAGGAGGTAAGAACAAAGACAATACTAAAACTTGTTGGATTTGTGGTAGAACCAATCATTTGGCAAATCATTGTTGGTATAACAATCAAAATGGTGGAAGTAATAACCAGAGCTTCAATCAAAGAGGTAGAGGAGGCAAAAACCAAAGAAGCAACTTCAGAGGAAGAGGTGGTAGGACATCATATGCTAGAGGAGGTGGAAGAAGTTTTCAACCTCAGTCCTACAACAATAATTATTATAACTATGCATCAGATCAGAAGGATGACATGACTCTTATCTTGAATGCAACGCATGAAGCAGTATGAGAAGATCAAAGGGTGTTCTATATTGACTCAGGATGTAGCAATCATTTGAGTGGCAATATATCATTGATGACTGATATGGAAGTAAAGGTGAATGGACATACAGTTCAAACAGGTGACAACACCAAGCATAAAGTGGAGAGCATTGGATCAATAAAGACAAAGAGTGGAAGTACACTCTTGAGCAAGGTACTTTATGTTCCTACTATTCCTAAAAACTTGATAAGTGTAGGGCAAATTGTGGAGAAGGGATATGAAGTCAGATTCACAAATGATGGTGTTTATGTGAAAGATCCAAATCAGGGATATAGAAATATCATTGCAGGTAAAAAGGAAGGAAGGTTGTTTACTCTCAAAGTCCAAGGTAATGTGGGACATGCTTTATTTACTTATGGGAGTCAAAAGATGTCTGAATTAGACCTATGGCATAAAAGGCTAGGTCATTTCAATGAGAGATCCATAAAGGAAATGTCAAAGAATGATGTGGTGCTTGGTTTGCCAAATGTTGAAGGGAAACACATGGTGTACAAGTGTGAAGCTTGTCAATTAGGTAAAGCACACAAAATTTCATACAATAAATCAGGGTACAAGTATTCAAATATGCTTGAATTGGTTCATACAGATGTGTGGGGTCCTTCAAGGGACTATAGCATAAATGGATCCAGATATTATGTGTTGTTTGTTGATTATGCAACCAGATGGATTAATTTATATGTAATCAAGGAAAAATCGGAAGTGTTCAAGACATTCAAGCATTATCATGCTTATGCAGAAAGGATTACAGGACAAAAGCTCAAGAGGTTGAGATCAGATGGAGGGGGAGAGTATTTCTCTAAAGAGTTTGATGATTATTTGTGGAATGCAGGTATAAAAAGAGAAGTAAATTGCAGGTACTCCCCTCAACAAAATGGAGTCATAGAAAGAAGAAATAGAACTCTTGTAGAGTTTGAAAGAGCAATGATGAAAGAAAAGAATTGTCCAAATTACTTATGGGCTGAAGCTATCAACAATGCAACATACCTTGTGAATAGGTTACCTTGTAAAGCTTTGGATGGATGGAAGAACACCTTATGAAGCATGGTGGGGTAAGAGACCTACTCTTGATCATTGTAAGGTATTTGAATGTTTAGCATATGCTTATGTTCCTTCACAATTGAGACATAAGCTTGAACCCAAAGCAGAGAAGTATGTGTTTATTGGGTATGATGATAGACAGATGGGTTACAGATTGTGGAGTCCATCCACAAAGCAATTTCTTGTTACCAAAGATGTTACATTTGATGAGCAAAGTACATGGTATACAGGGTCAACAAATGATTATGCAGATGTTAAAGAAATACAAAGGAAAGGGAAGACAAAAGTAAGTGTGTATGAAGAAGATATTGATGATGTTGATTATAAAAGTAAATTGCAGGACAATGTTGAAGATGGGCCAAGATTTGATCCAGAATCAAATGTGGCTGAGACTTCAAGAAGTGCAGAGGTCAGAAGATCCTTGAGAGAAAGAAAAGAACCTATCGGCTATAGCTATGATACATCTTTCCTAACAACAAAAGATTATGCCTACATTGTGAAGACAAAAGAGGATCCAATCACATATGAAGAAGCTAAAGGTAAACAAAATTGGGAGAAGGCAATGCAAGAAGAGTATGATGCTCTACTTGAAAATGAAACATGGGAGTTGGTGCCAAGACCAAAGAATCAGAAGGTCATTGGATGTAAGTGGGTATATAAAACAAAAAGGTTTGCAGATGGAAAAGTGTCTAGATACAAGGCTAGACTTGTGGTTAAAGGTTATGCCCAAACTTATGGGGTAGATTATGATGAAACCTTTAGTCGTGTTGCTAAGATGTCTACAATTAGATCATTGATTGATATTGCTGCTTGTAAAGGATGGAAGTCATCACAATTAGATGTGAAGAATGCATTCTTGAATGGATACATTGCAGATGAAGTGTACATGGAGCAACTAGAAGGCTTCATGGATTCAAATGGATCAGATTATGTGTGTAATCTCAAGAGAGCTTTGTATGGTTTGAAGCAGGCCCCAAGAGCATGGAATTACAGGCTTGTTAAGTTCTTGAATGAATGTGGATTTCGAGCATCAAAGGCAGATAGTATCTTGCTAGTGAAGGCAAGTGAAAATGGACACATATACATGTGTATTTATGTTGATGATATTATTGTCACAGGTACAGATGCTCAAGGGATCAAGAAGCTTAAGAAACAAATAGAGAAGGAGTTTAAGATAAGTGATTTGGGAAACTTATCTTATTTCTTAGGAATGCAAATTGTGTATACTCAACATGGACTATATGTTACACAAGAGAGATACTTGAAGAATCTTCTGATCAAGTTCAACATGAAAGATTGCAAGTCTTCAACTACACCATTGGAGGTAAATCATAAGTTGAGCAGATATGGAGGTGAAGAATTCAATGATATGAAGAAATATCAGAGTTTGGTAGGTAGTCTAATCTATGCTATCTTGACAAGGCCAGATCTATCATATGGAGTAGGTGTGTTATCACAATTTATGCATTGTCCAAAGAAGACTCATTGGATTGCAGCTCTGGTACTTAGATATATCAAAGGAACCCTAAGTGAAGGTTTCTATTATGGATTTACTTCTGATACAAGAATCAAAGTATTTAGTGATGCAGATTGGGCAGGTGATTCAGATGATAGAAGGTCTACTCATGGGTATCTCTGTTATATTGGAGATAAATTAGTTTCTTGGTGCTCAAAGAAGCAACATACGATTGCTTTGTCATCTACAGAAGCTGAGTATAAAGGAATGCTAGAGGCTACAAAAGAAGTGATATGGTTAAAGACTTTGTTGAAGAGTTTTGGAACTGATCAGAGTACTCCAATTATTTTTGGAGACAATATGAGTTCATTATATTTGGAAGCTAACCCCGTTTTTCATGCCAGAACTAAGCATATAAAGAGTCAATATCATTTCTTGAGGGAAAAGGTACTTGATAAAGAGATTGAAGTGTTGTATACTCCAACAAAAGAACAAGTCGCAGATATGTTAACAAAAAGCTTGGATGGACCTAAGTTACAGAGATTTAAAGAGATGGAAGGAGTAAAGACGAATTTAATAATACAACTAGTGATTGAGGGGGAGCTGTTGGAACAAAGCAATCACAAATTGATGATTACAAAGAGCTTAAAGCAAGTCAATGACCAGGTTGAAGTTCAATAATTCATTTGAGAAAGTGAAGAGATTTCAAAATGATAGCTTGTATACATATGTACATTACAAGTGGAAATTCTTGTACTATGAATATAGGTAATCCTTAGGATGATAAGGAGTAATGTAATAGACATGCAATAAGTCTAGAATCATATGTATATAAGTCAATGATGTAAAGAAATACATGTGAGAGTCATTAGAAGACAAGTGTCATAGAGATAGATGAGAAGAGAGTCATCTTTAGAAAATAGCGACGAGTATTTCATAGATTTCTCTGAGTCTGATCATGTGGATCAGAAATCCTTTTGTACACATCTATCTAGAATCTAATGAAGCTATGTTCAAAGTTTCATGGTCTAATTCTTTTCATGCTGTAAGTATGATCAATAGGAACATGTGTATGTAAAGTCTGCAGGTAGACCTCTCAGAGTCACACACTTTTTCCTGTCAATGTTTTGCTTAGATCTCAGTGCTCAGTGTAAAGTTTTTGATGAGTGAGCATTCAAAATTTAAGTTAGAAGGTAAGGAAGCTATGGCTAAAAGCATTTAGCAAAACAGGATCTGTGCTGTTAGAAATCAACCTTAGAAGTTACCTATGTCAAAGTCGTTTGTTCAGGAAGACAATTTCTAACATACTTTTGATCTTAAGGATCAAATTAAAGTTTTAATGATTCTTCTGAAGGACTAATGGTTGATATGATTGCGCAAAGGTAGTGTGGAGATATATGCATCATTGGTTTGAAGAAATCTGAAGATATGTGCAGGTAATGAAGTCAATCAGTGAAGGAGACTATTGAAGAATGAAGATTTTCACTCAGAGAAGTGATAGTTGTTTGGTAAATGAAGATAACATTTGTGTAAAGTTTGATCCATAACTGATATAGAGGTGATCTTAAATCAATATAGATCAAACCTTTGGAGATTCAGAGGTCTCCAAGAAGAAATAAACCATGATCTTTGTAAACAACTTCCAAACCTAGGAAGTAGGTAAGTGAACCTAAATCACTTATCTTGAATTCTTCTCTCATCTGATCTTTGATCTTCTTCATACCATCTGCATCATTTCCTGTTAATATAATATCATCTACATATACATATAGGTAAATGACCTCAGAATTACTCTTTTTAATAAAGAGTGAAGGATCTGCCTTGCTTGGTTGAAAGCCTTTGTCTTGCAAGAATGAAACAAGCCTGAAATTCCAAGCTCTTGGGGCTTGCTTGAGGCCATAAAATGCTTTGTTAAGTTTACACACATAATCAAGATAAACTTGATTCTCAAAACTAGGTGGTTGTGCCATATATACCTCTTTTTTTATCCAACCATTCAAGAATGCATTCTTTACATCTAGTTGAAGTATGTTCCAATTCTTGGAAGAGGCAATACTAAGCAAAACCATAATAGTAGGCATCTTTGCCACAGGAGAGAAGGTCTCCTCATAATCAATTCCCTGATCTTTGCTTCATATGGCCCTATGTGCATTGTGCCATCTTTGTCCTCCACATCAACTCTATGTCCTTTGGTTATCACCAAATTGAGTTTCATCCTTCGATTATGAGGAATCCTTTGTTTGAAGTAATTTCCATCTGTGCTGATAAACATCGGGTGTTGTTCATCATCGGGAGATTGCTGGACTAAGTCCTTGAGCTTCACTGAAATACTGACCTCACTCTTTGGTGTGCCCTTGTTTGGTGACTTCTCCATGAGACCATATGGGTTCAAATATGGAAGAACCGAGTTTTTTCCTCAAGCTGGCTATGTAGCCTTGTCTATACCTCTTGTACGAAACCTGGAGTAATCTAAACTGCGCAGCTGACATTCAAAACTATGAGGATTTCTACTGCCGCCCAATCTGAATTTCTGGAGTCGACTCTTCTTTTCACGTTATCGAGTATATGGAGATGGAGTCGAAAAGTTTAGAGTATCGTACACTTTCCCTCGAGTGCTCCTCAGCCTGGTACACAAGGCGAGAATAGCCATTGGCCAATGGATGAATGAAACTTCATACAAACAAGAACAGCAAAGTGCTTAGTGTTTTTAGACACACGATCATTTGAAAGTGGAACTCTGTATCGTCGAGCTACAGAGAGTCCATCGCACCAAGCTTCAGTCCATGGCGGCAATGTTCACGGCGTGCTTGAGCCGTTGTGCTGGGTGTCTGCCTTTCATCTAAGCGGAGCTCTTTGCGCATCCTCCATGGTGGCAGTGAAGAAGAGATCGGCATGTCTACTTCATGAATGTTCATGCTCGTCTCGAACCTACCTGCACGGATTCAACTTCAGTGCTACTCTCAGTTTGGTGGACAACGACGGCGACGACATCAACATCTTCTCCCGGTGACTCTATGCGTGGGTGCCCCCCTCTATCGCGATACACACGCTCCCCCGTCTGTCGCGATACATGCCCAACGGCGCCCCATCAGTCTGTCGCGATACACGTAGCCCCTCTGTCGTGATACACAGACCCCTCATCTGTCGCGATACACGCCAAGGGCCCCCGGCAGCCCCCATCTATCGCGATACACACCAAGGGCCCCGGGTTTGTCACGATATTCAATATTTATTGCTTTAAAGCGTGGCTTAAAGATTGGCGGGTCCGTTTTGATTTAAAGCGCTTAAAATCCCATCAGTTTGGAACGCTCCCAACACTTTAGTTTGCGAGTTCTCTCGCTTAATCATAACTAAAGAGGGCTCCAAGAGTCTGTTTGGTTTCTTTCTTTTTTTTTCGACAGAACAGGAAAATTAAAATTAGTGCAGGAAAAAAGAATAATACAACAAGGAGCCAATCACAAGAGTGAGGCTTAGAGTGATTCCAAGAATTGTATCATGGAAAGCCTTGCTGGGGAGTACATTTTTAGCAGAGAGTCTTTCCATCTATTGGGCCTAGTTCCTCTAATGACATGATATTGATCAAAGTTTCTATAGTAGGTGTACTTTTTACAAAGCTGTAAGATTTTCTTGATGCCTTGGTTACAGCAGAAAAGATAATCGCTAGGTTTGTTTGAGAAGATCTTCTCGTTCCTGCTTTTCTTTCTTTCAATCCTACCGTTTTAAATTTGTAATTTTGGAAAAAAATAGAAAAGAAAAGAGTTAAGAAGATTATGGAACATTAAAGGAGAAGAACGAAGAATATTTAGCTCATGGAGAAGGACCATCCGACTCTTATTCACAAGTGGGAAACGAAAATAAATGATACTCGACAAGGTTTGAAGTAGACAGACGTTCTCTTTTGAAGTAAGGTTCTTTCAGCAAAAGGGGGTGGCCTTTTTAGAAGATGCCGACCCTTATTCCATCGTTTGTCATGAACAATGTGGCTCCCCCTCAGTCCGTGTGCCTCTTTGAGATGGACTCCGTCCCAGCGGACGTCGCACCCCCAGTGGTCTCTTTATGCAAGGAGTTTGTGGCGGCAAAGCAAGAAGAACTGATGAAAACTTGCCTGATCGGTCAAATGTTTGGCCCTAGGCCCCCTCTTGAAAGTGTGAGAACTTGGCTTCACAAGGAGTGGTTCCCGTATGGCCTAATTGTGAGCAAATGTCAATTTCTGCCGGCGAATCACCTGCTTCTAGTATTTGAGAACGAAGAGATGGCTTTCCAAGCCTTGCAGGCCGGCTCATGGCAAGTGGGCCGGTCCACCCTTTGCCTGTTTAAGTGGACCCCAGACTTTGTTCCGAACAGATCAAAGCCTCTTCGTTACCCGCTTTGGGTGGAGCTTCCCAATCTGCCTTTCTTTTTGTATGGATTTCTTCGTGAAATCGCCTCACCGATCGGTCGCCCGATGGCCTCAAGAGAGGATGTTGGGGGGTTAATCTACCATGGTGCTCAACATTCTTTCAATGCAAGATGGCATCCACAGATCTACGTTGAAACAAACCTGAACCAGGTCCTCCCCTCGAAAATCTCCATAAATTGTGGAGATGGTAAGACCTGGACACAAGAGGTTACTTACAAGAATTTGCCAAACGCGTGCTTCCGGTGTGGGCATCAAGGTCATAGGATCAAAGACTGCCCCCTGAAGAAAAGCACCAATAAAAACAAGCTTAAACCAGATGGGACCCTGGATCCTTTCCCCCAAGATGACACTCAGGGTCATCCCCCTCCAATGGAGGAAGAAGAGGGAACTCGTGTTGCTGAGACGGATTCAGAAGGATTCACTGAAGTAAGACGTAGGAGGAAAGTTAGCCCTCGAAGATCAACAGCATGGAACGCTATGACAATTGCCCCCTCGAATAACTTATACTGTAACCTAGAAAAAGAGATTAATGAGGTCGACTTCCCAGGGGACAACCACTTTGAAGAAGACCCCAATGATAATACCCTTGGGTGCTCTACCAGCAAAGAAGACAACCAAGAAGGCTACACCACGAGTAAAGAGGAGGGCTTTACCACTAGCAATGAAGACAACCCAGACAACGAAAGCTCCTCTCTTGGTCCTACCCTTCCGGTATGCTTTCCAAGATTACCGCAACAAAAGTCAAAACTTAAAGGAAAACAACCTTCCGGCATGCCTTGGAAGAGCCCCCTCAAGAGTAGGATCCTAAGTCAAGAAATTGGGAGGAAAAAATAAGACCACAAGAAGAAAAAAGATCAGGTCTCTCCCCTCAAAGAGGACAACCATCATTAATGAAATTCACATCACTAAACATCAGGGGTTTGTCTGACCCGTCAAGAGCTGCGATTCTTGGCCGGTGGTTCAAAGACAAGTGCTTCAGCCCTGACTTTATTTGCTTACAAGAGATTAAAATGGATAGAGAGGATCTCCAGAAATGTCTTAAATGCATTTCTCCGAAGCACCTTTGGTTCTCCACTTCTCACTCTAGGGGGACGGGGGGTGCTTCTATCGGTATTAGTCACTCTTTGTCTGGCAATGTGACCTCGACTTTTGAAGGTCGGAATCATCGCTGGATTGCTACCTCTATCGGGTTCCCTTTCCAGTTCACTGTGGTCTCAATTTATGCCCCTAATGGAGAAGTAGATAGAATGGATACTTCGGCTTCCCTCGACTCCCTTTCACATAATGTTCTGATTTGTGGGGACTTCAACATGGTTGGGTTTCCCGAGGACCGATGGAATAACAAAGGGAAAATTATTGACGGTGAGGAGAGAGAGATATGGGATAAAATCAAGCTCCATCTCGACCTGGTCGAGGTGAAAGACATGAAGGGGTTCTCCTGGTCAAATCTCCAATCGGGGGACTCTTTGAGGAAAGCAAGACTTGATAGATGTTACATCGATCAGAACACCATCCTTCAGTGGGGTATTCCTTCGATTTCCCAACACATGGACCTGACTATCTCGGACCACTACCCGATTACTCTATCTTTCAAACCGTTTCCCATGTTCCAGAAAGCCCCTTGCTTTCATGCTTGTCAGACATCGTTTTCCCTCCCCTCTGTTCACCAAGAAATTTCTGACGTGTGGGCGGAAGCCTTTGCTTACTGTAATGAACTGGCTAAGTGTTGGAGAAGCACGGTGGAAAGAACTCGAAAAATTCCAATCAGGACTCAAAAGGCTATAAGAGATATCCAAAAAAAAAGAAGAGAAACGGTGTACTGGAGACTCTCACGGCTTGAAGAAGAGGTGAACAAAGGCAAGTTACATTGCCAACAAGGTCTTTTGAAAATCAGGGGAAGACTAAGATTAGAGGAGGAGGTTCAAAGGAAAAATCTTCAAATTTTCTTCAAAGATTGGTGGGTGAGGAAGGTCGATAAACCATCGAAAGAGATGTGTAACATCCTCAAAAGGAAACAATCTAGGGAATCCATCCCCCTATTGGTTGATAACAATGGAACCGAATGCTGCACGGAAGTGGAGAATAGATCTATCATCGTCGAGCACTTTACCAATCTTCTCGGGGTCTCGACTCCTCCTTCCCCCCATAGGCGCGACTCCATGGCAACCATCTCAAGGGTAGCTCAAACTAGAATCCCACAGAACTTGATTGCTCTGCTGGATGCGAACATCTCCGAGAATGAAATTATCGAGGTTATTGCTGCCCTTCCCAATGGGAAAAGTCCGGGTCCGAATGGCCTCACCAATGAGTTTTTCAAGTCCTTCAAACATGAGGTGGCCACCCCAATACATCTCGTGTGGCAAGAGGCTCTCTTATTCGGCGCCCTCCCTGAGTGTCTTAATAATGGCGTCATCAAGTTAATTCACAAAAGGGGAGATAAGAACAAAATAGAAAACTGGCGTCCGATTACCATGCTCCAAATAGGATACAAGATAATTGCAAAAGTTATCGCCAACAGAATCTCTTGTCATTTAAAGTCATGGTGTGTGAGGACTAGAAAGGTTTTATCAAAGGTAGATCTATACTTGAAGCAATTGTCGATATTTGGGAAGGCCTTGCTTTTGCTGAGGAGTCTGCTCAAGATCTGGTATTCATTAAGATCGACTTCGACAAAGCCTATGACAGATTGGAATGGGACTTTATTCTTCAATCATTGAAAGACCTTGGATGCAGCCAAAAGTTCACGAAGATGGTTTCCACTCTTCTTGAAAATGCTTCAACTAGAATAAATATCAACGGTAAGCTATCTGAGCCCATTCGTTTAAAAAGATCAATTAGGCAAGGCTTCCCTCTGGCTCCTTTACTATTCGCTATCGCCTCGAATGGACTTAGTTGCCTATTAAAGCATCACATGGACGCTAGCAATCTCTTTCCTTACCTCTAAATCACGGCCAAATGATTGCGAGACTTTTTGCTGATGACATGAATGCCTTTGTGCATAACGATATAAACAGCATTGAGGTGTTCTGATGGTGCCTCGACACCTTTTGTGTGGCATCAGGATAAAAAATCAACCATGCTAAAACTACTTTTAGAGCAATCAGCGGACGTAATCCCCAATTGTTGGTGGATCAGGGATGTCAAGTTATCCCTAGCGGTCAACTCTTCTGTCTCCTTGGCATTCCGATGGGATTCGACATCTCAATGGACCAACGCTAGAACCGGGTGCTATCCAAGCTGGATAGCAAGCTGAATCATTGGAAAGGTATGCAAGTCAACTTGGCAGGGCGCGCTATGGTTGTTAACACATTTATGCTATCTACAATCATTTACTTTATCTCGTGTTGGAGACCTAAGGAGAAAGACTCGGCCAAAGTGGAAAGAATCTGCAAAAACTTCCTTTGGACTGGGGACCCCAACAAGAGGGGGATTCCCAAAATCAAATGGAAAACTTGCATTAGCCCTAAAGACTCAGGGGGCTTGGAAATTCTGGATATTGCTGGGTTGGCTGACAAGCTGGCGGCAAAATGGCTGATCAAGGCTTGGAGCAATAGGGAGTCCTCTAGGGCTAAATTGATCTTCAGAAACACGGAAGAGCTTACCTTGGTTGGCCATCCTAGTTGGACAGACATAGGGATTCTCACGCTTTTGTTCTCCCTCCACCCGGTGTCCCCTAAAGGCTCTAGCCTCGTGTCTTCCTTATGGAAGAATTGGAACAAGGCCAAACAGTTCATCAGAATCAATGATGAGTGGAAGTGGGCGGCTGGGATAAGACAAAACGACTCTATTTGGTTCCCGATCAGTGGCATCAGGGGGGTGGAGTCTTGGAATCAAAGCGGCTATGGAACAAGGGGTTCAAACAGTGGAAACAACTCTGGAAACAAGAGACTAGCCAGTGGATTAGGTTCGAAGAATTGGATCCGAGACTTAGAGTTACCTTTGAGGAATGGACCCTTCTTCAAAGCAGGTGTTTAGCATGGGACAACTCAACTACCCGCCTTCTCTGTGGTCAGGATCTTCCTTGCCTGGAGGGCCTCAAATGGAGCAATGGTAAGAAGCTATCCAGAACCTCCAACTTCAAAGAGGATTTAGATGTTCACGACACTCTTAACAAGAGATGGTGCCTTTCTTGGACCAAACTTCGGTGGGAACTAAAATTCATGTCTATTTGGCACCCCCTAATTGAGGTCAAAAAATCCGTTCTCATGTGGCAGATCTTGCATAAAGGTATCTGGTCCAATGCAAAGGCTAACAAAATCTGTGGTGTGCCGCCATGGTGCAAGCGTTGCCACCAGTGCATCGAAGATTTAGCTCACCTGTTCTTCGACTGCCCCAAGTCCCGTGCTATTTGGCGTCACATGACCCGAGTATTGAGACTCACGCACCAAATCAACTGGCAATAGGTGATGTTGGGTGAAGCGGTCGGCTGCTCATCGAGGTTGTGGAATGCCATCAGAGGTGAGACTCTCTGGAAGATTTGGAGGGAGCCATGTGCTGTCAATTTTGGCCAAACTCCTAAGGAATGGTCGATCAAGAAATCCTTGTTTCTCCTAGGTAAAAGAATCTCCTGAGATAAGAGATCTCCACCGTTTAGACATCACTGTGTTTATCTCCTAGAAAACAACAAGCTGAAACCCAATTGGGTCCCACATGAGGGTGATGATAAATTTATCCGCCTCATTTGTAATGCCCTCTAGCTTGCCTTACTCCTCCCCCGCATTGTGGGATTTGGGGGGTCCCATGGGCACTAGTCCCATTCACTTGTAACTTTTTTTCTTTATTTTAATTAAAGTCCGAGAGACTAGACTAAGGCCGAACTTCCTTTTATTTAAAAAAAAGTTCTTACTATTTTTTACCCTACATTTTAGAGTGAACAGTCTACTCTACGATAGTGCTTTGCGCATGAGGGACGAGGCCATACTCATGTATGATATATGTTTACAAGTTTCAGCATTCAAACTTCACCCAGAGTGCGCTGCAGACTGTAGTACAACGAAGCAAGCCAGGCTCGAGCAACCTCGTCTCGTGCAGGTCGTATAGTCGTGACTCGTGACTCGTCCGTAAACCCACTGCACATATACGTCCAATATTATAGAGTCTAGTTTGGTTAGATCTGTAGAGCGCATTGCTCATCTGCACGATGACGTCGCTCTCCCCGCCTGTGTAGCAGGCCTGAAAATGGAAGGCCTATCTCGTTTTTCATTTAGAAGCCCAAAATTTGGGTTGGCCTTCAAGTAAGAAACCTTCTTTTTCTCTGAACCTTCAGTTGGTAACCAAAATTTCAACATGGACTTCAAAAAATTTAGCTATATTTTAGCCTTCGGATAATACTACTCAAATTTAATGAACATTTTTGCTGGTTCAATTCCTTCATTAAATATAACCAAATTCCTCACACAAGTTAGAGATTGAGATTGATTATTGATAGACGTAAAGAGATATCATTAATATATATATAAATATTGAGAGAATTTATGTTTTATATGTAGCATCAAGTTAAAGTTAAAGTTAAAGATGTAAATAAATTAATGTGCGTACGGGCTTTTGTTGTAAATAAATAAATTTCTTTGTGTACGAAGTTTTGTTGTAAATTATCTTGTACACGAGTAAAATAAGTCCATATCTGCAAGAAAACTCAAAATTCAAGCAATGGTTTTATAGATAGACATAAACATTATAGCCATTCGAAAGATATTTTCAAAGAAACATATGATAACTTGCATTCTAAATCACTAATTGAGCGCTTAGAAAATAATGTAAATCCAAATATAAACATGATGATTAACCACTCTCTCTCATATGGACACTTATGCAAATCCAAGAATATACATCTACAATTGTGAGATAAATTTATCTCTCTTTATGACTTGTAATGAAGCTACATTTCTACATGTCTAGCTCTTCGAAATTTCATGTTAGTCCATATATCATATATGGCATTCCAATGCACGTCTTCTAGTGCACTAGGTGATGACAATGATAAGAACATAAGATTTTCCAAAGTTTTTAAAGTAAAGCTGCTTCTTTCATCATCTTTGATGCGATTTTGCTTAGAAAAACCACGTTCGCATGCTGTTGTACTAACTGGAATCACAAGTAATGCTTGCCACATCTTCATCAGATTTGGAAACGACTCGTACCATGAGATTTGTTCGCAGCAATGTGACCATGCATCATGAAAATCAAAGCTAGGATTAGCTTTATGCAATTGTAGGCAAAAGCGATCAACCTCAATTTCACATTGAAAAGAATCCACAAGGGCATTTTGAGCAAATAAAAATTTCTCGCATAAGCGCGATAAGTATAATTTGTGTGTTTGATCACGAATGACTACATCTTTATCATAGCTTTTAGGAGAGAATAATTTACCTGCATTTAATGGCAAATCATTGAATCTTGCATCAATACCATAAATAACTTCTTGGATAAAATTTTGTGCCAATGCAATACAAGACTGAAGATAATTTTCACTTCTATTAGTATTTGAAGAAGATGTAAAGTGAAATCAATGATTTTCAGTACATCCATTCTCGTTTACATAAATCAATTCATTATTTGCATTAAGTCTTCTCAAGAACTCCCTGTAATGCTTACATCCATAACCAAATGGGTCTCCCAAATATTTTTTTCTAAAAAGTTCAATGACAACATCTAATGCATTTCCCACCTGTGTAATATCAACATGATTGTGTTGAAATGTTTTATTAATTCTATCCATCTCCACTAATACATCTGCCATAAAATGAATCAAAAATTGAAGCCGAAAATTGCATGCCATGTAATACAAGTTCGCATCATTTTCTTTAAAATCATGCAATAAAGCGGGCATCATCATCACTAATCTTTTTATAACTTTTCCTCTTGAAAGCCACCTTACATTATGAATGCGTAAAACCTCTAAAGGCTTTAAAGTAAAAGCCTTCAATATTTTTCTCAAATGTTCATGACGTTGTGTAGATCTTCCAACCCATGCATGAACTTTATTTGCAAATGCATCCAAAAAAGAAAACTCTTCAAATTTCTCACATGCATCAGAAACAACCAATGCTTTCGATGTGCAACACAATGAATACCAATAATATTGGGTACATGTTGCCGAATTTTTGTGAGCACACCATTATTCACTCCACGCATACATGATGCACCATTTGAAGCAAATCCAATCCATCTATCAAAAGGCAATTCCATTTGCTGCAAAAGACCTATCAATACATTGAACTTTGTTTCTGCCTTTCCATTAGTCAATGGAAGAAGTGCCACAAATTTGCATACAGGATTACCTTTACCTTCATTTTCTAGATATATCATATAAACAATCATATGCTTCTCAAAAGTCAAATTAGTGCTATCATCAATCAAAATAGAGAAAAATGGACTTCTGCATATGGTTTGTTTCACTTCTTCAAATGGTTCCCAGGGTTTAACCCCCGGGGACCTAAACCTACCAAAATTCCTATCTGGGTTGAATTCCCAGAGCTCCCTGTGGAGTTTTATCCCTGGGTGGAGAGTCTGGGAGCCATGGTGGGTAAGGTGCTTGGACAGAAGGCCAGACCTAATGGCATTAATCCCAAATGGGATCCTCAGGTCATGGTTGAAGTTGACATTGCTAAAGAAGTTAGAACTTCACTGATGATTAAAGACTCGGAGGGCAAGCTTCTGCACACTCAAAAAGTTCTTTATCGTAATCTGCCTAACACGTGTTTCCACTGTTACAAACAGGGTCATATTATTAGGGATTGTCCTTTGCTTTTATGCGCCAAGGAAACTACCGACTCGGAGGTCAAATCTCCCAGCCATGCTTAAGCTAAATCTGGTGGTGGCTCTGTTCCGGTGGCTAGACATCCCCTCGCGTCTGTCAACAGAAATGCCCTTCAAAAAAGGAAGAAGAGCTCCCCCCAATGGTTGAATCCTTTCGAGGTTCTTCTAGATAACGTCTTTAATCCTTTTGAAGAAGGTTCCTTTGCTGATACATGCAAAGAAAATGAAGACCCCAACAGAGGTAAGGCTGACCAGTTTAATGTTGTTCCCCATCAGAACCACGACAATAGTGGGTGGACCTTGGTTAAAAATAAAGGGAACAGAGGTAACGTGTCCCCTTCCTTTATCAATGAAGATGCCTCTTTCGAAGCTCAACTTAATCATGCAGATCAAATGCAGTTGGATAACATGTGCCCAATTCAGGATGAAGATCTTGAATTTGTTCCTAACACGCAGGTCCAAATGGAGGATACGGGTACTCCCCCTACTAATGTTCCAAAACACAAGGAATTACACAGAAGTGTGTTGGTGGTTAAAAAACCTACTAAGAATAGTAGGAAAAAGTTTGTCTCCGTCTGTCTGGTGGTTGTTCTCCTTCTTTATTGTGCCTTATGTCTGCTCTATCTATCTTATCTTTAAATGTGAGAGGCCTATCTGATGCTGGCCGAGCTAAATGGTTGTCTAACTGGCTAAAATGTCTGGATCTGCCTACCTTCATTTGTTTGCAGGAGTTGAAAAGTGACAAGAATCGGCTCAGTTTTAACCTTAATATTGTCTCTAATAACTACAGCTGGTACTATTCTGACCATTATAATAAGGGGGGTGTGGCCATTGGTGTCCTGAATGCTGTTGTCAACTGTGTCGAGAATGTGTTATTTAGCAACAATCATCAATGGGTTGCGTTAAAGCTTGGTTTCCCGTTTAATTTCCTCCTTATTAACGTGTATGCGTGTAATCTGCCTTCTAATCGTACCAAGTGTTGGAATGACTTGCGGTCTTTCAATGATCCCACTATTATTACGGGGGATTTTAATATGGTTACTGCCCTTCAAGATAGGTTTGAAGCTAGAGGGGATACTCTTGGTGGGGCTGAGAAAAGTGCGTGGGTCGACCTTTGCAACGAGCACGATCTTATGGATATTACGATGCATATGGGGTTTACTTGGTCCAATAATAAAAAAGGGAGTGCTTTCACGACTGCCAGACTTGATAGGGCCTATGCTAGTGCTTCCCTTTGTCAGTCTTGGAGTAACGTTAAGTGTAGTATTGATAACTCTCTCCTGTTGTCTGACCATAAGCCCCTCCTTGTTGTTATTCAAAAAGATTGCCCTAATTTCAGAGCTGGCTGGCCGCATCTGGATGCTAATCTGCTTAATATTCCTGTGGTCATTGATCAAACAAAGTTGATTATATCCAGGAGTTTTGCCTCTCATCCTTCTCTTGTTATTGCTTGGGAGAGGGTTGTCAAGGCCATTCAGTCCCTTTTCGCCCACTACACTGCTAAAGCGAAAGTCATCAGGGCTGCTAGGAGACATAAGATCCTGTCGGAGCTCAGTAACCTTAACTCCTCCCCTAATAGTGAAAGATACATAGAGCTCCAGTGTTGCTTGAGAAAGGAGCTCTACCTCGAAGCCTGTCATGATCTCTCCAAATCTCGAGAATTTTGGGCCGGAAAAATGGACAGGCCTTGTAAGAATATGTATGATCTTCTGAGGAAGAAGAAGATTAAAGACTTTGTTCCTCTCCTTAATAAGAAAAATGGTGTTTCGGCTCGTAATGCTGAAGAAAGTATGAAAGTGGCTACTGATTTTTTCACTAAAGTGTACTCTAGTCCTCCTAGCTCAGGGGATGAGATCAAATGCTCCAGGGCTCATATTGCTTTATTGAGGAAAAAAACTGTCCCTCAGAGCCTGACTGCTGTCTTGGATCTGCCTCTGTCTACTGGAGAGATTAAAGACACTATTGACAAGCTTAAAAATAGAAAGACTCCTGGTATAGACGGTATTCCTAATAAGTTCTTTGTTAAGCTTAAAGACTTTATTTCTCCTTACATTCTCTTGATTTGGAGAGAGGCGGTGGGCAAGGGGTACCTGCCCTCTCAAGTCAACACGGGGGTTATTAGGCTGATCCATAAAAAAGGGAACAAGGACGATTTGAACAACTGGCGTCCGATATCTTGTCTCTCCTCTATACATAAGATCTTTGCTGCTAGTATTGCTAGGAGACTTAGCCCCATTATGGACCAGATTATCCTCCCTGAGCAGAAGGGCTTCATCAGGGGCCGTTTCATCCTCGACACCATCATTGCTTTGTGGGAAGGTATGGAAGAGGCGAAAGATAACAAGCAAGACTTTTACTTCTTTAAGATTGATTTTGATAAACCTTATGATAGAGTTGAGTGGAACTTTATTTTGTAGTCTCTCCATAACAGCGAGTCGTAACAAACGAGAACTATGTCGTAAAAAGAGAACACTCCCGTCAAAAATCAAGCAAATGGCAGCTTATGTTTGAGATTCCTTTATACCAGTATACATATATTACAAAAATGAGGTGAAAACATGTGATTTTTTGACATTTTTTGTCATTTTCTCATAAAAAAAGAGCTCAAAATGTAGTCAAAATTTCACTATATAAGGCATTGACATGTCCAAAATCTATATGATAAGACATTGACATGTCCAAAATCTATATGATAAGACATTGACATGTCTAAAATCTATATAAAGAATGTAGAACTGAATAGTTCTTATACAAAAATAACATTTTAGACATATTTTTAATGGGTGGATATCTGATTGTTATTCAAAATTGCTACAAAACATGGTTTCATTAACCAAACTACTTCGAGGGATTTACATAAGCACTAAAAATGTCTGAGAGCTTCAATGCAACTCATAAGCTCTGTCTTCATCCACGTACATACCAAATTCTGCAGGATCATGCACAACTCTTCTTGTTTGCCTATGATTTCCTATACCACATACATCTGGAAGCTTTTGTTTTATCATGTTGATGGTTGCTTTCCTCAAGTGACCTATTTTTGTCAAGGAAAAATCATAAACAAGAATATCTACATCATCCATTTTCAGAGTGGATGTGCTTCGAATATTCTTTTTCTTTTTTGAACCTGTTCGTTTAGTATCACACACCATTTCTAAGTTATATTTACCTGTGAATGCATTACTACTTTTAGTGTAATACCAATGCACCATCAAAGCCTCTATTCTTCTCTGATCAATATCTTTAGTTATCTCTAAAACCTTTGCAATCCAAAATGGTCTGGTAGCCTCATCACCATCAGCAAGTAATGCAATAAGTGTTCCAACATTTATCTCTATAAAATTTCCTTGCCATCTTGCTTCTGCCTGTTTTGTCATCCTTGGGCCTACATAAATATTTCTTTCTGGTGGATGTATAAAACTTTGAAGTGCATCTGCATTACATGCTTGGGCCACATTCACGGATCTTTGTGTACAAAAATCCCATGTGAATGGAACATCAACTGGCCAGTGACTTGCAATTGTATACTGTATAATCTCTTCTTGATGATTGAAAAAGTCCTCCCACCAAGATACATCTTGATCTCCAGCATATTTTTTTGCACGCTCAATATGTCTCTTCTTTTCAATGAGTGCATGCATCCAGCTTTTACTTTGATCAACCACATTTCCACATCTTTCTGTATTGTTTTTATCTTCATATGGTGATTGTTCTGCACCATACACTGTTACAGTAGACAAATTAGGCACCTGCAATAAGAATCTGCATCCCCCTTTAGGCTCCCACCCAAGAGAAGATGAATACTGCTTTGCAAATAAAAGGGTTATTTCATCAACCCTCCTCATCAAGAATACATGGTTGAAACTAATATTGTGCAATGGAGCCAAAACCTTAGCACTGTTATCAAGGCCCATTGAGCAAAAGTGCTTAAAGTCATAAATCTGTGTGAGGTGTTGAACTTCTGGTTTTGGAGTATATGCTTCTGAAATCAGCTCAGATAAAATCGGAAGAGTAAAAGCATTGTTACGTGCCAACTTCTTAGAGAAAGTACTGAACATTTGATCAATGTGATCATGAGTATGGCCAACCAGAAGGAAATTTACCTTAACCTTCTGAAATACCTGTTTTTCAACAAGCATGCTTAAATATCCAAAGACTGTAGAATTTTTATTCTCTCTTGCAGTATTATCTAGTTGCAAATATAGAGTTGGTGGCAAAAGACCCTTCCATGATTGCAAAACATGATGAATGACAGTAACTGTAAGGTTTGGATCATTATGCACATTCGGATATGTGAAGAAAACCTTGGACATTACAGTTCCATTGCACCAACCAAATGCATTTGCACAAGGACTTCATCTCCAATGTCCTTAGGGATGTGATAAAAATGTGGCAAACAAGTTTTTTTTTTATCCATACCATCGATCAACAAACACATATAACGCTCCGGATTTCTGAGTGCTTTACTTCGATGATGAATTGATTTCTTTCTCTCTAAAGCTTGACTCTCACGATGGTTGTTAAGAAGGTTTTTAAAATTATTCTTTTCCTATGGTGTTGTAGCCCCTTTTGCCATGTTTTTCAAAGTGGCGCAAACTGAACATTCACCCATTCTAACTTTATGAGGAATAGAAACATTGTTAAACTCTTCCTTCCATAATCGAGTAAAGTGACGATACAACACATACTTCTCATTTCTATTTTCCATGTCTTCTCTATATATTTGAAATATCTCTCGACGAGTAAAGTTATCTGACAAGTGCAACCTTTGAGTTGTAGCCATAACCTCACAATGCAAGCTAAAATAGTTCATCATCCAATTCATTGCATGACGTCCAACAGATCCTTTGGTCCCAACATGGAACGTATCCAAAATGAGATCCCCATTCAAAAGCCCTTGTTGAACCCTATGTATTCTAAAATATCTCACACCCATTGCAATTTTAAATGCAGCCCTACAACATCACATCCCTTGACTAAAGAAATATTCAAAACCAACACGTGTTACTGACATGTTATCCTCAATCATTTGCATGCGAGAAACAAGGTATATATCCTGCCTTTCGCTATCTAAATGGAGGAATTTTCTCTTAGGTGCTTTAGTTTCTTCATTCTTAAGTTGTACAAACATTTCAAACCACAACAATGCTTCACAATATCCAATGCAATCTGTCTATTTGAAGTAAGAAATTTAAATCTTTTTTGACTTACTTCACGAGGCCTTCTTTTAAATCATAGATTGAGCTTGCTTTGCTTTTCCGTTGCTCCACATGCACTTGAGTCAGAAGGGAGATCAATGGTTGGATCAGATGGGAGATCAAGAGGTGCATTTGGTTGAGCAGCATTGCACTGTGAATTGGATAACTTAAATGACTCAACAGAAAACATAGAATCATCAGCACGTTCTAAATCATAGGGATCATCACTTCTGTGGAAAGGGTCAACTGAGAACAATGAATCCAAAACTGTATCAATATGAGCAGAGGAAGCTGATGCCCAAGCATCCACTGAAAAGATTGAACTCATCTTCACTGAGTTCACAGAAGACTGAAGATGAATGACCTTTTTAATAAGTAGAAATCCGAGATCAAGTGAAGATGTCACATCAAATGTCACATCAAGAAGATATGAAATCAAAAGTTCATTAAAGTACATTAAATAACATTAAACATCAAATTACATCAAATCACTTAAATATACACTAATAAGGGAACCAAAGATTTGATTCACTTTTGAAATGAGATACACAGTTGATTTCTAACTAGATATGAGTCATTGAGTCTTAGCATTGTGAGTGAATCAAAATATATCCAAGTTGAGTTCCAACTGGATTAGATATTAAAATTGTTTGGAGTAGTGCCATTAAAGACTATACAAGAAGAAATTTTACCTTTGGTTAAGATTTCAAGGATTAGGTTTTATTGTGGTCTTGGCTAGATCTCAAAGAGGTAGATGAAAGTATATTAAAAAAGAATTATGTGTAAAAGAGGTACACAGAAATGTATATGCAAGAAGTATATGGAAAAGTATATGTAAGAATTATATGTAAGAATTAATTATATGCTTGTTACAAAAGATTTTCAAATGAATTTTGAATCTACGATTTTTCTGAACGTTGGATGCAAAGACAATGAGTGACGTTTGAAATTACCAAGCTATTTTGTTGAAATTACCAACATATTTTGTCAAAATTACCCCAGAGCTCTTTACTTGAACGTTTATTCATACATTGATTTTCCATTTCAACAATGTGTTACAAGATAAATGTGAATATGAACTAAAGTGAGAAGGATAACACTATAAAGATGTCATTAATCTCCCATATTCAACACAACTTAGACTTGATTTTTTCCCAAGCAAGAGATTCTAAGAAAAAATTTATACATGAGATTAGACATCCTCATGTACATACCATACTCTTGCCATTGAAGTGTAATTTCCATGCAAATGTATATAAATAGTTGCAAGGTTCTATGAATATTTCATTAAAGTGGCTCTGAAACAGCCTATTTGTGTGAGTGGTATTTCCTGGTTAGATAAGTTGACAGATATAGTTAGCAACTAGACTCATTCAGTTAGATCCAGTTAGTCTCTGGTTCAAGTTACCCAATTGCCTATAAATAGCAGAGGAGGAGATCATTCTCATTTTCAAAATCCACGAGCAAGAGAGAGCAACAGAGCACAGACAGCCATGGAGCACAGAGCTCAGCATACCAGCAAGGAAACTCTGATGGAGAAGAAGAATGTTGGCAAGAATACCAAGAGGTAGACAAAATCATACCATAAAAAAAGATTCCTAAAAGATTCCTTTTGTATGTTTGTGTAAATAGTCTGCTTTCTAGGTTTTTATTTTTCTTAGCTCTTAAAATATAGATCCAATGAGGGTACAGCTCGATGCCTGGCATCTACTTTTAGGTGTAAGTCGATGCCAGGCATCGACTTGAGGGTGCACGTCGATGCCAGGCATCGACTTTTAGGTGCAAGTCGATGCCAGGCATCGACTTGAGGCTGCAAGTCGATGCTAGGCATCGACTTTTCGGTGCAAGTCGATGCCTGGCATCGACTTGCACGTCAAAGTCGATGCCTGGCATCGACTTGCACGTAAAAGTCGATGCCTAGCATCGACTTTCACCGTCAAGTCGATGCCTGGCATCGACTTGCACACAAAGTCGATGCCTGGCATTGACTTGCACCTAAAAGTCGATGCCAGGCATCGACTTGCCTGGCATCGAATTTGGCCTGAAAGTCGATGCCAGGCATCGACTTTAGGGTGCAAAGTCGATGCCAGGCATCGACTTGGGCCTTTGAAAACCACATTTACGTATGAGCTGATATTTCCAAGCGCCTTCAGGGATGCGGAGTCCAAGAGTGAGAGGCCCTTCAAGAAGTTGAGAGTCACCATGAGCTCTGGTGATCAGCAACGTGACAAAGGCATTGGTCACCAAGCAAAACCAAAGAAAATTATTGCATCCTTATCCTCTGAGAAGGCCAACAACCCAGTTGGAATATCCTCTGGTGGACAGAGTAGCATCAAAATTCCTGAGGATGATACAACTATGAAGGATAGGTCGAGGGACGCAGAGGTCTTAAGGACAGATCGTCCACTGCGAGACATGACAAATCTGGAGTGGTGCCTTCAGTATGTTGAAGAAAAGAATGCAGTCCTTCTTGTGTTCGCAGGGGCATATGGGAGAGGAAAGATCACGACAACACAAGGTTTTCAGTATGGCCTTGTGTACAAACTGGATTATGAAGATGAGGATTCTGACAACCTCCTTTTCTTGGTAGAGACATCAAAAGGTTTAAGAAATGTTATATGCAAGATGGATTTCTTGTGCCCAGAGTGCTGTGTTCCAGATGGGCTAGCTGAGATATGCAAGGACTCAGTGAATCTTATCAAGGACTTGATGCCATGGATCCAGGGCAACATCATGCCAACACAACAGAAGATGACAACCCCTGTAAAGGCAAGGGGTAAGCAGAGCGTGCAGAAAAAGTTCCAGAAGAAAAAGAAGAGAATTGCAGAAGAGGAGTCTTCTGACTCAAGCTCTAGCTCTGAGGATATAATTGTTGCGCCTGGTGGAGAGCTTGCCTCAGGTGTTCTTGGTACTGAGCAGAACAAGATGAGGGAGGACATAGCTAGAAGAAAAGTTGTGAAGAAGGGGCAGTTGTTCCACCTGCCAATCAATATCATCCACAGGCCACCAATAGATCCAGTCACAGGGAGGAGGCCCCTTGAGATCAGGGAGCCACACAATTTGCACGTGCAAAATCTTAAGAAGAAAATGAAAATAAATCCTCATGCTACTGTTGTGCCATTCCTTGTCATGGTGGATCCGAATGAGTGCAGCTCTGTGGACGAGTTCAATGAGGGTTTGTTTGAGGATTATACTTATTATGTGATTGGAGGTTCACACTCTACAGAGGCCCGTAGACAGCTAGTGAAGGAGCACCCTACCACATTTTTCTTTAGGTATGCAGAGTGTAAGATATATGCTGGTCTTACAACTGAGGAAGCCAAGCTTCTTGCTTGGGATCACAACAATGACAATGACGACAGGCAAAAAATGTCCTCCATAGAGAGAATTCGGTTCGTCCACCATGAATATGAAGATTGCCTTGTGAAGGAAGCTAGAAGAATACATCCCAATCTACGAAAGCAATGCCTTATTGAGGTTGGAATTGCACTGGATGAGAATAGAAAGTCTGATGCTTTGAGGAAATATGATCCATGGTTTCAACTGGCATTCAGATCAGGTGAGATCTGGGATCTGCAGGATAAAATTTTCACAATGTGGGAGAACAAGGAGGTCAAGGGCCAGAAGCAACGGAAGTCGAGGCCAGACCCACACGTTGATCTGAAGGGAAAGGGAACGAAAGTTGACCTCTCAATTGAAGAGGCTCCTGAGGACATGAAGCTGACACCATGGAGGGCCCTTCAAGGAATCAAGGATGATACATTGATTATATCAACTTTGTCAAGGGTAATCTCCAAGGAGTTAAGCCTGGAGGAGATGGTGACTAAGCTCAATAAGTATGTATGTTATTCTCAGATCCTCTTTCCATCCTCCCATGTTTCTGGTCTAACCTAGTCTCTTTTTGATTTCTGTGACTATAGTCATAAAGTATACATGAAGATTCAGGAGGTGATGATGAAGAGGCTGGGTTGCTTTTCTTGGACAGAGGTCCAAGCAGACTATCCAACCACATCATCCTACAAAGCTTTATCAGAATATTTTATCCTGTTTCGTGATTGGGTAGGTTCTCTTTCTGAGGTTATGCTTGGTTTGCCATTAGGTTAGATGCCTTGATTCACCTAACCAATTTGATGCCAGGCTTTTAGTACGAATTCGATGCCTGACATCGACTTACTGCTAAATTCGATGCCTGGCATCGACCTGCAGCCAAAAGTCGATGGCTGGCATCGATCTCCTAGCATAAGTCGATGCCTGGCATCGACTTGGGGGCATAAGTCGATGCCTGGCATCGACCTCGTGGCATAAGTCGATGCCAGGCATCGACTTATGTCCCAAAGTCGATGCCAGGCATCGACTTTCAGTAGAAAGTTGATGCCTGGCATCTACCCTTACACGAAATCGATGCCATGCATCGATTCCTTATGTTTTGTTTGCTGTATTGAAGAGCTCATTTAATTGTCTTTCCACTTTTTTTTGCAGAAACCAAAGAAAAGTAAGTCTGCAGAGCTACTAGATGATTGCCCCCCTACATTCCTGGCTCACATTCAAAGAGCAAGGCATGAGAAATCTAGACTGAAAGCCAAGGAGATGGATTTTGATGATGAACCTGATCTGAAATGTTTCTCCAATCCCCTAGACCCCCTTAGGCCTGTATATTACAATGTATTCTGTAGTGATGTAAATAACATTTGTTCTGTTGTGCCTAGAAAACATTTCTCCCTTCTCGGTCACTGATTTTGCAGAGTTGACTATGTCTCCTCTTTGGAGGATAGTAATTTTCCATAGCAGAGACCAGTCTTTCTCTGTTTCAACTGCTCTGAAGGCAAGATGTCATGCTGTGGAGTGCCTCACGTGGTAAGTGATCTTCTTTCTATCTCCATGGCTTTAATGATGCTCTCTGTGACTCATAGTTCTTGTTGGCAGGGTGAAGACAAACGTCAATCACACTCCTTTGCATAGGTTTGTGAGCTCCACTGAATGCATTACAGTTGGCTATTATGATGAAGTAAGCAAAAGGAGAGTCAGGGAGCATTGCAATGAGAATGGGATCTCAAATGTGCTCATGTTCCCAGCCGTTACCAAGAAACTTCGTCATGTAGCTGGGGACATGACATTGGTTAACCCCTATCAGAAGCCACAAAAGCTCATAATGAGATTGCTTCAACTATTCTCCAATGATGATGACTGCGTCCTAGACCTTTTTTTGGGCACATGTAATTTCAATTTTCACAATTTTCATTAGTCATGGTTGATTGATGCCTCTAAGTGGTTTTCCGCTGTTTCAGGAACGACTCTGGTTTGCTCCTTAAAGATGTTCAGGCACTGCATAGCTGTGGAGAAGGATGATGCTCAAGTGAGCTTCATTAGAATGAGAATCAATGGGCTGAATGCATGGCCAGATGAAGACCAAGAGGCTGGAAGGAAGCACATTGCAGACACGGAGAGATTCCAACCGGCTTCAAGGGAGCCTGTTCCCCCACTTGCAGATGAACCGGGGGACATGGTTGACCTTGAAGAGCCAATCTTGGAGCAAGAGAGGCAGGATATGTGTTCTAATGTTCCAGAGGATCCCAATATGCTTGAGCCTGAGGAAAGCTATGATCAGCTTCTATTGTAGATTCATATTACTCTTGTAAATCACATGAAATGTAAAACATCATTTTAATAGAAATATAATGTCGAGTTCTGCTTCCACTTTGTGTTCAGCTTGATTTATCTTGAGCATTTCTCTGATCATGTGTGAATGTTTCTTAGTATAATTTTGTTGATTATAATCTTCTGTTGGGAATGCTTTTGTGAAATGTATTTCATAGTCTGTGAATATGGCCCAGCATTCAATGAGGATCTTAACCATACAAAGGGGATGGTCTTAATCGCCTTGTTAAAATGTTCTGATTTTTGCAACACATGTACTCTAATTTTCGAGTAACTTTTAATAAGCTATAATTTGTGCTTGTTGACGTTATAGATGTAATGAAGGAGCTTCCCGAACTCTTACTTGTACCTTCAACTCTAATCTCTTGTCAAAGATCATGATGTGGGATTCTTGATCATGCTGAACAACTAGTTTTCATGGCAACAAAAATTTTATTATATCTATCTTGACTACTTGGGATATGAGATCAAGCTTCTAGTGACAATATTTACAAGCAAGAACAAGTGATACTTTCTAGATATTGTAAAATGCCCACTTTATTGCTTGATATAATGGTCTTTAGGTAAAAAGGAATAGAGAACATGTCTTTGTTCTCCTTTGTTGTGACTCAGTGTTCCATGACATTGGTGCAGGTAAGAATTTCATCAGGTTTGTTAGCCCTCTGTTCGGTAATGCTTATTCCAGAGTTTCTTTGAATGGGAGACTGTCTGACCCTTTCCCCCTTAAAAGATCTATAAGACAAGGTTGTCCCCTCGCTCCTCTCTTGTTTGCTATTGTCAGCGACTCGCTTGGCTAGATGGTTAAGGATGCCATGGAGAAAGGTATCATAAAGGGTCTTAATATAACTAATTCAGACAAGAATCTTTGTCTCTAGATGTTCGTTGATGACACTAATGTGCTGATCAATGCCGATAACCAGTCTACTAGATCCTTTCTTGATTGTCTTAACACCTTTTGTTTGGCCAGCGGCTCTAAGGTCAACCACTCAAAAACGGGTTTTTGGCGTCCAATAAGATCACCCCTAGTACTATTATGGACCTTGGTTGCAACCTTATAAAAGAAGGTGAGGTGTTCAGATTGCTGGGCATTCCTATGGGCTTCAACATTTCGTTTGACCAGAGGTGGCAATGGGTTGTCAATAAATTCAGAGGTAAGGTTTTTTCTTGGTACAATTGTCAAAATTCCCTCTCTCATAGGGCTTTTGTGTTGAACTATTATCTGCTTCCCTCAGTTACCTACTTTTTTTCTTGTTGGCTGCCTACTCGTAAGCAACTTAACCAGATTATATGTTTATCTAAAAGCTTTTTGTGGGGTGGTAATGATCAAGTCCAAAAGATTACCAAAGTCTCATGGAATACCTGCTGCCTCCCTAAATGGGAGGGTGGGTTAGGTATATTATGCCCCATAAAAATGGTTGAGAACATGATTGCCAAATGGATCCACAGATGCAGCTGCTCCAATGACCTGTGGGCTATTTTACTCAAGAGAAACACTAATCGTTTTCATCTGCAGAATTACAAAGCCTGGAAACTGATTCGTCTGTGGGACATCCTGGTCTCCCCCAAGCACTTCGTACCGGCTGGTAGTCCGCTTGCATCCAGAATGTGGAAAGTCTGGATGAAGGTGAAACAGGCTTTTACTCCTCAGGTAAATCTTGTTTCTAACAAAAAAACTTTATTCTGCAGGAGTCTCCGTGGCTCGGTTGGAATGCTCAGAATAATAACGACCCTCTTGAGATCAAGGAGCACAAGTGTGCTAAGGCGGGATTCAAAGCCTGGGAAGACTTCATCTATCAAGACAGTCTTCTCTCTGATGTTCAGATCGAAAACATAGATCACCTGTCTGCTGGTTGTCAACAGATCCTTAAAATGAAAGTTAAATTCCTTAGGGAAATGCTGCCCACCAGTCAGGACAAAAGGATTAAGTTGGAAGACATTACTAAAATCATGTTGCAGAACTTCAAGAAGAATAAAGGCTCTGTTGAGTTCCTTAGGAACAAACTCAACCAGAGATGGAAAGTCAACTGGTCCTCGCATCAATGGAGATACAGGCTCAAATGTATCTAGGCCTTCCCAAATAGCAACAAACACTCGGTTCTCCAATGGCTCATTATTCATAATGGGCTTTGGATTGGAAGTCGTGCCCAAAAGATCAGTATTAACGCTGGGAGTTGTATACACTGTGGCAAGGAGGAAGATTTACCCCACCTGTTCATGAATTGTGTGGTTGCTAAGGAGTCCTGGGGATTACTTGATCAAATTGTTTCCCTTAGGGGCAGAGGGGCTATCTCGGGGCCTGAAATATTACTTGGCTGTTGTATCGATCTTGATCTTGTCCTATGGAATTCGTGGAGGAGTATTATTCTATGGCACTTATGGAGGGTTCGGAACTTGGCTGTTTTTAAAGCCAATTGGAACCTGAAGTCGGCTTTGTCTAAACTCCGGAGTGACCTGTCCACTGCCGGCAATATGTGTATTGCTGCCATGAAAGACTGCCCTTCCAGTGAGTTTACTAAAATGGGGATTGTTTCTCTCTACACTATACAAGGTGGAAAACAAAGTTACTTGAGCTTTAATCTCCCCTGAGATTCCTCATGATTTGTAATCTGTAGCTGCCCTTGTGGGTTGTGGGGTGCATTGTGCACATCTTGCCCCTTGCACACTTTTTTTGTTTAAATAAAGGAAGTTCGGCCTTAGCCTAATCTCCCGGATTTTAATTATAATAATAAGAAAAAGTTACAAGTGAATGGGACTAGTGCCCATGGGACCCCCCGAATCCCACAATGCAGGGGAGGAGTATGGCAAGCTACAGGGCATTACAAATGAGGCGGATAAAATTATCATCACCCTCATGTGGGACCATTTGGGTTTCAACTTGTTGTTTTCGAGGAGATAAATACAGTGATGTCTAAACGGTGGCGATCTCTTGACACGGGAGATTCTTTTACCTAGGAGAAACAAGGATTTCTCGATCGACCATTCCTTAGGAGTTTGGCCAAAATTGACAGCACAACGCTCCCTCCAAATCTTCCAAAGAGCCTCACCTCTGATGGCATTCCACAGCCTCGATGAGCAGCCGATCGCCTCACCCAACATCACTTGTTGCCAGTTGATTTGACTCGTGAGTCTCAATACTTGGGTCACGTGATGCCAGATAACACGGGACTTGGGGCAGTCGAAGAACAGGTGAGCTAAATCTTCGATGCACCGATGGCAATGCTTGCACCATGGCGGCACACCACAGATTTTGTTAGCCCTTGCATTGGTCCAGATACCTTTATGCAGGATCTGCCACATGAGAACATACTTTTTGACCTCAATTAGGGGGTGTCAAATAGACATGAATTTTAGCTCCCACCAAAGTTTGGTCCAAGAAAGGCACCATCTCTTGTTAAGGGTGTGGTGAAGATCTAAATCCTCTTTGAAGTTGGGGATTCTGGATAGCTTCTTACCATTGCTCCATTTGAGGCCCTCCAAGCAAGGAAGATCCTGACCGCAGAGAAGGCAGGTAGTTGAGCGGTCCCAGGCTAAACACCTGCTTTGAAGAAGAGTCCATTCCTCAAAGGTAACTCTAAGTCTTGGATCCAATTCTTCGAACCTAATCCACTGGCTGGTCTCTTGTTTCCATAGTTGTTTCCACTGTTTGAACCCCTTGTTCCATAACCGCCTTGCAGTTTGGAGGTTCCAAGACTCCACCCCCCGAATGCCACTGATCGGGAACCAAATAGAGTCATTTTGTCTTATGCCAGCCGCCCACTTCCACTCATCACTGATTCTGATGAACTGTTTGGCCTTGTTCCAATTCTTCCATAAGGAACACACGAGGCTAGAGCCTTTAGGGAAGACCGGGTGGGGGGAGAACAAAAGCGTGAGAATCCCTATGTCCTTCCAACCAGGGTGGCCAACTAAGGTAAGGTCTTCCGTGTTTCTGAAGATCAACTTAGCCCAAGAGGACTCCCTATTGCTCCAAGCCTTGATAAGCCACTTTGCCGCCAACTTGTCAGCCAACCCAACAATATCCAAAATTCCCAAGCCCCCTGAGTCTTTAGGGCTAATGCAAGTTTCCCATTTGATTTTGGGAATCCCCCTCTTGTTGGGGTCCCTAGTCCAAAGGAAGTTTCTGCAGATTCTTTCCACTTTGGCCAAGTCTTTCTCCTTAGGTCTCCAACATGAGATAAAGTAAATAATTGTAGACAGCATAAATGTGTTCACAACCATAGCACGCCCTGCCAGGTTGACTTGCATACCTTTCCACTGATTCAGCTTCCTATCCAGCTTGGATAGCACCCAGTTCCAGCGTTGGTCCATTGAGATGTCGAATCCCATCGGAATGCCAAGGAGACGGAAGACTTGACCGCTAGGGATAACTTGACACCCCTGATCCACCAACAATTGGGGAGTATGTCCGCTGATTGCTCTAAAAGCAGTTTTAGCATGGTTGATTTTTGATCCTGATGCCACACAAAAGGTGTGGAGGCACCACCAAAACACCTCAATGTTGTTTATATCGTTATGCACAAAGGCATTTATGTCATCAGCAAAAAGTCTCACAATCATTTGGCCGTGATTTAGAGGTAAGGAAAGACCCTTGAGATTGCTAGCGTCCATGTGATGCTTTAATAGGCAGCTGAGTCCATTCGAGGTGATAGCGAATAGTAATGGAGCCAAAGGGCAGCCTTGCCTAATTGATCTTTTTAAACGAATGGGCTCAGAGAGCTTACCGTTGATGTTTATTCTAGTTGAAGCATTTCCAAGAAGAGTGGAAACCATCTTCGTGAACTTTTGGCTGCATCCAAGGTCTTTCAATGTTTGAAGAATAAAGTCCCATTCCAATCTGTCATACGCTTTGTCGAAGTTTGAAGGACTTGAAAAACTCATTGGTAAGGCCATCCGGACCCGGACTTTTCCCATTGGGAAGGGCATCAATAACCTCGATAATTTCATTCTCGGAGATGTTAGCATCCAGTAGAGCAATCAAGTTCTGTGGGATTCTGGTTTGAGCAACCCTTGAGATGGTTGCCATGGAGTCGCGCCTGTGGGGGGAAAGAGGAGTCGAGACCCTGAGAAGATTGGTAAAGTGTTCGACGATGATAGATCTATTCTCCACTTCCGTGCAACATTCAGTTCCATTGTTATCGACCAATAGAGGGATGATTCCCTAGCTTGTTTCCTTTTGAGGATGTTACACATCTCTTTCGTTGGTTTGTCTGCCTTCCCTGCCCACCAATCTTTGAAGAAAATTTGAAGATTTTTCCTTTGAACCTCCTCCTCTAATCTTAGTCTTCCCCTGATTTTCAAAAGACCTTGTTGGCAATGTAACTTACCTTTGTTCACCTCTTCTTCAAGCCGTGAGAGCCTCCGGTACACCGTTTCTCTTCTTTTTTTTCGGATTTCTCTTATAGCCTTTTGAGTCCTGATTAGAATTTTTCGAGTCCTTTCTACTGCACTTCTCCAACACTTAGCTGGCTCATTACAGTAAGCAAAGGCTTCCATCCACACCTCAAAAATTTCTTGGTGGACAGAGGGGAGGGAAAACGATGTCTGGCAAGCATGAAACCAAGGAGCTTTCTGGAACATGGGAATCGGTTTGAAAGACAGAGTAATCGGATAGTGGTCTGAGATAGTCAGGTCCATGTGTTGGGAAATCGAAGGAATACCCCACTGAAGGATGGTGTTCTGATCGATGTAGCATCTATCAAGCCTTGCTTTCCTCAAAGAGTCCCCCGATTGGAGATTTGACCAGGAGAACCCCTTCATGTCTTTCACCTCGACCAGGTCGAGATGGAGCTTGATTTTATCCCATATCTCTTTCTCCTGACCGTCAATAATTTTTCCTTTGTTATTCCATCGGTCCTCAGGAAACTCAACCATGTTGAAGTCCCCACAAATCAGAACATTGTGTGAAAGGGAGTCGAGGGAAGCCCAAGTATCCATTCTATCTGCTTCACCATTAGGGGCATAAATTGAGACCACAGTGAACTGGAAAGGGAACCCGAAAGAGGCAGCGATCCAACGATGATTCCGACCTTCAAAAGTCGAGGTCACATTGCCAGACAAGGAGTGACTAATGCCGATAGAAGCACCCCCCATCCCTCTAGGGTGAGAAGTGGAGAACCAAAGGTGGTTCGGAGAAATGCATTTAAGCCGTTTCTGTAGATCCTCTCCGTCGATTTTAATCTCTTGTAAGCAAATAAAGTCAGGGGCGAAGCACTTGTCTTTGAACCACTGGCCAGAATCGAAGCTCTTGACGGGTCAGACAGACCCCTGACGTTTAGAGATGTGAATTTCATTAATGATGGTTGCCCTCTTTGAGGGGAGGGACCCGATCTTTTTTCTTCTTGTGGTCTTCTTTTTTCCTCCCTACTTCTTGACTTAGGATCCTACTCTTGAGGGGGCTCTTCCAAGGCATGCCGGTCTGGGTTGTCTTCATTGCTGGTAGTGAAGCCTTCCTCTTTACTCGTGGTATAAACTTCTTGGTTGTCTTCTTTGCTGGTTGAGCACCCAAGGGTATTATCAGTGGGGTCTTCTTCAAAGTGGTTGTCCCCCGGGAAGTCGACCTCATTAATCTCTTTTTCTAGGTTACAGTATATGTTATTCGAGGGGGCAACTGTCGTAGTATTCCTTGCTGTTGATCTTTGAGGGCTAACTTTCCTCCTGCGTCTCACTTCAGTGAATCCTTCTGAATCCGTCTCAGCAACGCGAGTTCCCTCTTCTTCCTCCATTGGAGGGGGATGACCCCGAGTGTCATCTTGGGGGAGAGGGTCTTAGGGTCCCATCTGGTTTAAGGTTGTTTTTACTGGTACTTTTCTTCAGGGGGCAGTCTTTGATCCTATGACCTTGATGCCCGCACCGGAAGCACGCGTTTGGCAAATTCTTGTAAGTAACCTCTTGTGTCCAGGTCTTACCATCTCCACAGTTTATGGAGATCTTTGAGGGAAGGACTTGGTTCAGGTCTGTTTCAACGCAGATCTGTGGATGCCATCTTGCATTGAAAGAATGTTGAGCACCATCGTAGATTAACCCCCCAACATCCTGTCTTGCGGCCATCGGGCGACCGATCGGTGAGACGAGTTCACGAAGAAATCCATACATGAAGAAAGGTAGATTGGGAAGCTCCACCCAAAGCGGGTAACGAAGAGGCTTTGATCTGTTCGGGAGAAAGTCTGGGGTCCACTTAAAAAGGCAAAGGGTGGACCGGCCCACTTGCCAGGAGCCGGCTTGCAGGGCTTGGAAAGCCATCTCTTCGTTCTCAAAGACTAGAAGCATGTGATTCGCCGGCAGGAATTGACATTTGGACACAATTAGGCCACGCGGGAACCACTCCTTGCGAAGCCAAGTTCTCACACTTTCAAGAGGGGGTCTGGGGCCAAACATTTGACCGATCAGGCAAGTTTTCATCAGTTCTTCTTGCTTTGCCACCACAGACTCCTTGCATAAAAAGACCTCTGGGGGCGCGACGTCCACTGGGACGTACTCGGACTCCATCTCAAGGGGGGACACGGACTGAGGGAGAGCCACATTGTTCATGACTAATCGTTAATTGAACCCCGCTACTAAATGATAAATTGAACCCCACTTTGCCAGATCTTTTGTTTTCTTTTTTGCTTCCTCTTAAAATTCAAAACGGAGCCCCCATAAGAACCACAATTTGACTTGCTTTAGATAGCAGTACTAATTTAAAATTCGAATAACCATCTTGAATAGCCCATGGTCATCCCACATAAAAGAGAAGCTCTTTTTCTTTTTTATTTGTTTCTCTTCTTTTTCTTCGAAACATCTGTCTCTTTTCTTTCTTCTTTTTATACCCTTTTCTTTCTTTTCTCTTTTTTTTTTTTTTTTCTTTTTCCTTTTCCCTTTTTGTTTCTTAATACTCTTGACGGTGACGCAGCCCCGAAGCAATCAGTCTCCCCTTGCACTTGCACTGTATACTTCTTGGCATTAATATTATCTTTTTGATGTTCTCTCGAAAAAAAAAAAAGAGTGCAAGTGGGCGCACGGTGCGCACGAGCGACGTCGCTAGTCGCTAATTTTGTCCACTGGAAACATGGCCTTTGGAGGAGTACTGCGGACCGCGGTCCCCGGGGCACATGGCGCAACAGAGGCGGATCCGACCGAGCTTGAAGACCCACTACAAGACAAAGCTTGTGCACTGTGCATGACAGCGTACTGGAGGACGCCTGTGGGGGCGGACTCAGGAGTCAGGACTGTGAAGCACTCCGCGACAGAGGCCGAGAAGTTTCAACTACGACAGGAGTCGGACAGGACGATGCGTGGGTGACCGGTGACCACTGAGCAGTGAGGAGCTTGGGAGCAATTTGGAAGGTCTGACGACGGAGGTGGAGTGACTCGTGAGAGTTGCGACTCCAGAGTCCAGACTGTAAGACCCACAAGAACGGCCGCCTACTGCTTCGTCTCGAGCTCGAGACTCGCGTCACTCGCGTTTCGACTGTGTGACTGTCTGCCTGTCCGCCGTCCGGCAGCCGGCTCAAGGATTGTTTGAAAGACGACAGAATTGTCCCTCGCCGGCATAATTGTCTGAATGACGACTGTGTGCACTGTGCCTGACTGGCTGTCCGACGTCCGTATCAAGGATAGCTTGAAAGACGACAAAATTGTCCCTCTCCGGCAATAGTCAAGACTCAAGAGAGGCAATTGCTAGCCATTCCGCCGCAACTTGTGCTTCGGGACTGTGTGTAGTTAATGGAGATCGTATCAAGCGTCACATCCTTACTCAGCCTCCAATGAAGGTGCTTGTTTATATTAAATAAAAAGTACAAGCTCAGCTCTCGCACACATAACCCGAAGATGACTGAATTTTTTAGAGCTATCTTGATCGGCCATGCGTACCACAGTAACCACTCCATCGCAATTTGCATACGTTGTTGTCCTGCGTAGTCTGCAGCTTTTCTCATAGGGAAGCGAAACAGATGATGACAAAATCCTCAGAAGATGGATCAGTCACTACGGTCCCAAATGTTTTTAATGAGATTGCTAAAAAGTTAGATAAGTTTTTGTCATTTTTTTTTTTATAAAGGAAGTTCGGCCTTAGCCTAATCTCTCGGACTTTAATTATATTAAAGAGAAAAAGTTACAAGTGAACGGGACTAGTGCCCATGGGACCCCCCGAATCCCACAACGCAGGGGAGGAGTCTAGCAAGCTACAAGGCATTACAAATGAGGTGGATAACATTACCATCACCCTCATGTGGGACCCATTTGGGTTTCAACTTGTTGTTTTCCAGGAGATAAATACAGTGATGTCTAAACGGTGGTGAACTCTTGACTCGTCTGATTCTTTTACCAAGGAGAAACAAGGATTTCTCGATCGACCATTCCTTAGGAGTTTGGTCGAAATTGACGGCACAGCGCTCTCTCCAAATCTTCCAGAGAGCCTCGCCTCTGATGGCATTCCATAGCCTCGAAGAGCATCCAATCGCCTCACCCAACATCACTTGTTGCCAGTTGATTTGACTCGTAATTCTCAAAACTCGGGACACGTGATGCCAGACAACATGGGACTTGGGGCAGTCAAAGAACAGGTGGGCTAAATCTTCGATGCACCGATGACAACGCTTGCACCATGGCGGCACACCACAGATTTTGTTAGCCCTTGCATTGGTCCAGATTCCTTTATGCAAGACCTGCCACATGAGAACGGACTTTTTGACCTCAATTAGGGGGTGCCAAAGAGACATGAATTTTAGCTCCCACCGAAGTTTGGTCCAAGCAAGGCACCATCTCTTGTTAAGGGTGTGGTGAACATCCACTTCCCCTTTGAAGTTCGGGATTCTGGACAGTTTCTTACCATTGCTCCATTTGAGGCCCTCCGAGCAAGGAGGATCCTGACCGCAGAGAAGGCGGGTAGTAGAGCGGTCCCAGGCTAAACACCTGCTTTGAAGAAGAGTCCATTCCTCAAAGGTAATGCTAAGTCTCGGATCCAAATCTTCGAACCTAATCCACTTGCGGGTCTCTTGTTTCCAGAGCTGTTTCCACTGTTTGAACCCCTTGTTCCATAACCGCCTTGCAGTTTGGAGGTTCCAAGAATCCACTCCCCGAATGCCACTGATCAGGAACCAGATAGAGTCATTTTGTCTTATGCCAGCTGCCCACTTCCAATCATCGCTGATTCTGATGAACTGTTTGGCCTTGTTCCAATTCTTCCATAAGGAACACACGAGGCTAGAGCCTTTAGGGCAGACTGGGTGGGGGGAGAACAAAAGAGTGAGAATCCCTATGTCCTTCCAACCAGGGAGGCCAACAAAGGTAAAGTCTTCCGTGTTTCTGAAGATCAATTTAGCCCAAGAGGACTCCCTATTGCTCCAGGCCTTGATAAGCCATTTAGCCGCCAGTTTGTCAGCTAATCCAGCAATATCCAAAATACCCAAGCCCCCTGAGTCTTTAGGGCTAATGCAAGTTTCCCATTTGATTTTGGGAACCCCCCTTCTGTTTGGGTCCCCAGTCCAAAGGAAGTTCCTGCAGATTCTTTCTCCTTTGGCCAAGTCTTTCTCCTTAGGTCTCCAACACGAGATAAAGTAAATAATTGTAGATAACATAAAGGTGTTAATAACCATAGCACGCCCTGCCAGGTTGACTTGCATACCTTTCCATTGATTCAGCTTGCTATCCAACTTGGATAGCACCCAGTTCCATCGTTGTTCCATTGAGATATCGAAACCCATCGGAATGCCGAGGAGACGGAAGACTTGACCGCTAGGGATAACTTGACACCCCCGATCCACCAACAATTGGGGAGTAGGCCCGCTGATCGCTCTAAAAGCAGTTTTAGCATGGTTGATTTTTGAGCCTGATGCCATACAAAAGGTGTGGAGGCACCACCAAAACATCTCAATGCTATTTATATCGTTATGCACAAAGGCATTCATGTCATCAGCAAAAAGTCTCACAACCATTTGGCCGTGATTTCGAGGTAAGGAGAGACCCTTGAGATTGCCGGCGTCCATGTGATGCTTTAATAGGCAGCTGAGTCCATTTGAGGCGATAGCGAATAGTAAAGGAGCCAGAGGGCAGCCTTGCCTAATTGATCTTTTTAAACGAATGGGCTCAGAGAGCTTACCGTTGATGTTTATTCTGGTTGAAGCATTTCCAAGAAGCGTGGAAACCATCTTCGTAAACTTTTGGCTGCATCCAAGGTCTTTCAATGATTGAAGAATAAAGTCCCATTCCAATCTGTCATACGCTTTGTCGAAGTCGATCTTAATAAAAACTAGATCTTGAGCAGACTCCTCAGCAAAAGCAAGGCCTTCCCAAATATCAATAATTGCTTCAAGTATAGATCTACCTTTGATAAAACCTTTCTGGTCCTCGCACAGCCATGACTTTAAATGACAGGAGATTCTGTTGGCGATAACTTTTGCAATTATCTTGTATCCAGTTTGGAGCATGGTAATCGGGCGCCAGTTTTCAATTTTGTTCTTATCTCCCCGTTTGTGGATTAACTTGATGACGCCATTATTCAGGCACTCAGGGAGGGCACCGAAGGAGAGAGCCTCTTGCCACACGAGGCGCAGGGGGGTGGCCACCTGAAGTTTGAAGGACTTAAAGAACTCATTGGTAAGGCCATCTGGACCCGGACTTTTCCCATTGGGAAGGGCATCAATAACCTCGATAATTTCATTCTCGGAGATGTTAGCATCCAGAAGAGCAATCAAGTTCTGTGGGATTCTGGTTTGAGCAACCCTTGAGATGGTTGCCATGGAGTCGCGCCTGTGGGGGGAAAGAGGAGTCGAGACCCCGAGAAGGTTAGTAAAATGTTCGACGATGATAGTTCTATTCTCCATTTCAGTGCGACATTCAGTTCCATTGTTATCGACCATTAGGGGGATGGAATCCCTAGCTTGTTTCCTTTTGAGGATGTTACACATCTCTTTCGTTGGTTTGTCCGCCTTCCCTGCCCACCACTCTTTGAAGAAAATTTGGAGATTTTTCCTTTGGACCTCCTCCTCTAATCTTAGCCTACCCCTGATTTTCAACAGACCCTGTTGGCAATGTAGCTTACCTTTGTTCACCTCTTCTTCAAGCCGTGAGAGCCTCCGGTACACCATTTCTCTTCTTTTCTTTCGAATTCCTCTTATAGCCTTTTGAGTCCTGATTAGAATTTTACGAGTCCTTTCTACCGCGTTTCTCCAGCACTTAGCCGGTTCATTACCGTAAGCAAAGGCTTCCGTCCACACCTCAGAAATTTCCTGGTGGACCGAGGGGAGGGAAAATGATGTCTGACAAGCGAAGGAATACCCCACTGAAGGATGGTGTTCTGGTCGATGTAGCATTTATCAAGCCTTGCTTTCCTCAAAGAGTCCCCCGACTGGAGATTAGACCAGGAGAAACCCTGGTTGTCTTTCACTTCGACCAGGTCGAGATGGAGCTTGATTTTATCCCAAATCTCCTTCTCCTGACCGTCAATAATTTTCCCCTTGTTATTCCATCGGTCTTCAGGAGATTCAACCATGTTGAAGTCCCCACAAATCAGAACATTGTGTGAAAGGGAGTCAAGGGAAACCCAAGTATCCATTCTGTCTGTTTCCCCATTAGGGGCATAAATTGAGACCACAGTGAACTGGAAAGGAGACCCGAAAGAGGCAGCAATCCAACGATGATTCCGACCTTCAAAAGTCGAGGTCACATTGTTAGACAAGGCGTGACTAATACCGATAGAAGCACCCCCTGTCCCTCTAGGGTGAGAAGTGGAGAACCAAAGGTGGTTCGGAGAAATGCATTTAAGCCGTTTTTGTAGATCCTCACCGTCGATTTTAACCTCTTGTAAGCAAATAAAGTCAGGGGCGAAGCACATGTCTTTGAACCACTGGCCAAGAATCGAAGCTCTTGACGGGTCAGACAGACCCCTAACGTTTAGAGATGTGAATTTCATTAATGATGGTTGCCCTCTTTGAGGGGAGGGACCCGATCTTTTTTCTTCTTGTGGTCTTCTTTTTTCTTCCCTACTTCTTGACTTAGGATCCTACTCTTGAGGGGGCTCTTCCAAGGCATGCCGGAAGGTTGTTTACCTTTAAGCTTGGACTTTTGTTGCGATAGTCTTGGAAAGCATACCGGGAGGGTAGGGCCAAGAGCGGAGCTTTCGCTGTCTGGGTTGTCTTCATTGCTGGTAGTAAAGCCTTCCTCTTTACTCGTGGTGTAGCCTTCTATGTTATCTTCTTTGCTGGTAGAGCACCCAAGTGAATTGTCAGTGGGGTCTTCTTCCAAGAGGTTGTCCCCTGGGAAATCGAGTTCATTAATCTCTTTTTCTAGGTTACAGTATATGTTATTCGAGGGGGCAGCTGTCGTAGCATTCCTTGTTTTTGATCTTCGAGGGCTAACTTTCCTCTTGTGTCTCACTTCAGTGAAACCTTTTGAATCCGTCTCAGCAACGCGAGTTCCCTCTTCTTCCTCCATTGGATGGGGATGACCCCGAGTGTCGTTTTGGGGGATAGGGTCTAGGGTCTCATCTGGTTTAAGCTTGTTTTTATTGGTACTTTTCTTCAGTGGGCAGTCTTTGATCCTGTGACCTTGAAGCCCGCACCGGAAGCACGCGTTTGGCAGATTCTTGTAAGTAACCTCTTGTGTCCAGGTCATACCATCTCCATAGTTTATGGAGATCTTCGAAGGAAGGACCTGGTTTAGGTCTGTTTCAACGCAGATCTGAGGATGCCATCTAGCATTGAAAGAGTGTTGAGCTCCATCGTAGATCAACCCCCCAACATCCTGTCTTGCGGCCATCGGGCGACCGATCGGTGAGACGATTTCACGAAGAAATCCATACATGAAGAAAGGCAGATTGGGAAGCTCCACCCAAAGCGGGTAACGAAGAGGCTTTGATCTGTTCGGGACAAAGTCTGGGGTCCACTTAAAAAGGCAAAGGGTGGACCGGCCCACTTGCCAGGAGCCGGCTTGCAGGGCTTGGAAAGCCATCTCTTCGTTCTAAAAAATAAGAAGCAGGTGATTCGCCGGCAGGAATTGACATTTGGACACAATTAGGCCTCGTGGGAACCACTCCTTGCGAAGCCAAGTTCTCACACTATCAAGAGATGGCCTGGGGCCGAACATTTGACCGATCAGGCAAGTTTTCTTCAGTTCTTCCTGCTTTGCCGCCACCGACTCCTTGCATAAAGAGACCTCTGGGGGCGCGACGTCCACTGGGACAGATTCCAACTCAAGGGGGGACACGGCCTGAGGGGGAGCCACAAAGTCCATGACCAAAGCTTGAATGAGCAAACCTCCCCACGAGAAAGGAGCAAGATTGCGAATTAATCTTACCCAAGGAACTCTCCCCTTTTGCTTTTTTTTTACTTTTTTCTCTTTTCTCTTTTTTTTTTTCTTTTCTTTTCTCCTTTTTTTATTTTATTTTTTACGAGACGATAGAGCCAAAAGGAACAAGAGGTACTAAGGGTGGGAAATCAAAAGAGCAGGCACTCCTCTTTCAATGAAGTCGGCAAGCTTCCACTTGCCATCTTCCACGCGCGGAAATGGCGACAGACTTTCTTAATCGAAAGGTGTTGAGAAGCCATGAATGTCCCACATTTCTTTTCTATTTTCTTTTCCTACTTTTACTAAGAATTCTCAACCCTCCTTATAAGGAAGCCAAACGTTTGAAGCTCATCACCCCACGTTAAAATGTAGCTCTTTTTCTTTTCTAATTGTTTTCCTTTCTTTTTTTCGTATCTTATGTCTTTTTTTTTCTTCTTAATTCTATTCGTAAAAGCCCACGCCCCTTTTTGAATGGACTGAACTCTTCGCGCAAAAACGGCTGCCACGCATTTTTAGGAGCAGGCGCCGCCACTTGTAAGATTGAAGGCCTCGCGAATGAGGGTTGTGACGCGTCTTTAGGAGAAGGGAAAAGGTATACACGCTTCCCCAAAAAGCCAGACAGCGCCCGAAAGACAGAGAGTATTCCTCAGAACTCGCCCTGTCGCGATAGCTCGGCCCCTCGGCAATAGCTCGGCGACACCGAGGTGTCGCGATACCCGCCCTGTCGCGATAGCTCGGTCCCTCGGCGATAGACCACAGCCGAGGTGTCGCGATAGACACGCCCAGCCCAGCTGTCGCGATACCCGCCCTGTCGCGATAGCTCGGTCTCTGTTGTTGCGATCCCAGTCGATCACGGTCGTCACACCAGAAGAATCCTGAGATCAGGAACCTGCGCAGCGCTGCTTTGATTCGTTCACGTTGTTGGTATCGCCCATATTGCTTCACTTTGACAGGAGAGTTCAGAGAACGACGCTGTTGTCGCTATGGGAGGTTGAACTTTTTTCACTTTCCTTTGAAGTTTTTGTCATTTTCGTGAGCAACCCACTTACTTTTAATTTTGTTGTTTTTCAAGACAAACATCGTATGGTGTCTGAAAGGCACATATTTTTAACAAATACATATTCTTGTACCTAACAAGTATAAAGACATATTCCGTAGCCGCATAGCCTAGTGGGCTGATGCCTTGAAGCTTAAGGAAGATGTCCTGAGTTCAAGTCCTGGCTGGACATGCCCATGAGTCTCTCATGATGGGTGCCTCTACCTTACGAGGTTGGGTGTGTGAGTGTGTATTTCCAATTCCTTGTACCCTCAAAAAAACATTTGATAGATCATGAACTATACATCTGTCATCAACAAATTTCACAACCAAGCCAATCTTGGCTAAAGCCAAAACTGATAATAGATTCTTCTTGATCCCTGACACAAATAAAGCATCTGACAAAGTGAGAGAACTACCATCAATAGTAGTCAGAATGATCTTACCAACTCCCATAATAGGATAAAAAGAGTTGTTTGAGCATGTAACAATATTCCCTGTAGGGGCAGGCTCGAGTGAAGAGAAGAAACTGCACTGCCAGGTAATATGTTTGGTCGCCCCACTATCAAAGAACCAAACATCTGAGTCTATTGCAGACATGCACTGATCATGAGAAGATGGGTCAAAATTACAAATAATAAAAGATGCCCATTCTTCATCCTACACAAGATTAGCAGACTCTTTTTTGGTGTAGAGGCATCTGCAACAACCATTCCAGCCTCTTTCTTCTTTGCCTTTTTAGTAGCCAGTTTTGGACAGCTCTTAATGGCATGATCACTTGCTTTATAGTATTTGCAAAATAATTTCTCCTTTTCTGATTTCTTCTCATCTTTGTCTTCCTTCTTCAAATGTGTAGCATTTGCAGATTTCTGCTTACTAGTAGAAGAGCTCCATTTACCTTTGCCCTTCTGACTAGCTAGTTTGCCCTTCTGGTTAACTAGGAAAGCTTGATCTGGAACATTCATAATAGACCTATTCTGCCTAGGCTCGTCTTCTTGCAACAAAATAGAAACTAACTCTTTAAATGTTAAGGCGTTCGGATTGTCTTTCATCATCAAATGAAGAGTAGAAGCAAAACTGTGATATGACTCGGGAAGATCATTCAGAACAGTCTACACAAGTGAACTGTCAAGAAGGACTTCATCTACAGAAATCAATTGTTCCTTCAAATCTTTGATCTTTTCAAAAAACTATCCATAGAATCACCTTCATTCATGTGCTCACTCTCCAACTGTTTTCGGAGGTAAGCAACACAAGCCTCATTCCTAGCCTGGTACAATGTGGTAAGTGTATCCCAAGCATCCTTAGCTATTCTACAAGAGTGAACGTGAGGAATAATGGCACGTTTTATAGACAAAGCTATCAATGCATGTGCCTGGGCATCTCTGCCATCCCAATGAATTTTCTCTGTAGTAGGTGCAGTAGAAACTGTAGCACGAACAGGAATCTACAAAATATCACCATCTTTGACACCTTCTACATCAGCTTCAGTACCTACAGTTGTAATAGTTGCTGGTGTGATAGGACATTTTTCAACACCCTGCACAATGTTCCACAGTCCTTTTGCAACCAATACATGTTGCATCATATAATCCCATAATGGGTAGACCTACTCTAATACCAATTGTTGGAGTTAGAAGTCTGTAGAAGCACGTGAACAAAACAAGGAAGAAGAAGAATCTTGGAGCAGAACACACAATACTGAATGTATTACCACTAGAGCATACAAAGATAAGTAGCCCATGTTAAAAATAAAGAAGTAAGGTCATATATATTTTCGCAAAAAGGATTTTCTTCAAATAGAAGGAAAATACAAAAATGAAAAATGGGAGCATTTACTTCAGCAAGTAGTGGAGGCCAAAAGAAAATCAATAAAAAGAAAATCAAATCCAAAAACTGAACTGTAAGAGGAGTGGCTGTCCAAAGTAGTGGAGAAGTTATGGAGAAGAGCTCTCAAACTCATCATGAGAGTTTTTTGTCACTTGGCTATAAAAGAGGCAAGGGAGGATACTCAAGAACAGAGGAAGAAGGCGTGGAAGTCCCGTTGTAGCTAGTTCATTTGGTTTGAGTCACTTCGTTCCTTCACTCTCATAGACTATGTCCAATCGCATACCAATTTCTGGGTAGTCTACTTGTGAGAGTCATATCTCTCAATATATGTATCCAATTTTAGAGTTTAAAAATTCGTTGGAAAGCTTATCTTGAGAAATTCTTGTATCTAAAACATTTTTATCAAATTCTTTATGCTCTAGATGTGGTATTTGATGAGCTAAGACCATTTTTGGAGACAAAGGGAAAGAGAATATTCTTGAAGAGGATTGCGAAGATGATAGAGGTGCTATCCAAGAAGAATTTCAGCAAACAAGCACTCAAATGTCAGGTCCAGAAGCTTCTACATCACTTGGAGAAAGCTGAACATGGAAGGGGAGACTAAGGAGTCATTCCTCATCACCAACATCAGGTTATGAAAGATTTGAAGCTGAAAGTGCTGCCCAAAATAGTGATTCAAATGCAAGTGAAGAAGAGTATGAAGAGGTGATTACACCAAAGGTAAAGTTGAACCAAAAGAAGAAGCAATATTCAAAAGGAAATGAAAGAAGGTCTTCGAGAGCGAGGTATCCAATTCAAAGGTTGAGCTATGATAGTTTTATTGCAAAGCATTTTGCATATATGACACAGGTGGTCAAAGATAAAGAACCGGATGAATATGAAGAAGCATGTACACAAAAAGAATGGTGAGAAGCTATGCAAGAAGAGATAAAAGCTCTCAAGGACAATCACACATGGGAGCTAGTTCCAAAGGCTGAAGGTATGAAAGATGGTCCAAATAAATGGGTGTTTAAAGAGAAATGTTGATGGTTCTGTAGCAAGGCATAAAGCTATACTAGTAGCAAAAGGATTCAAGCAAACTCACGGCATCGACTATGAAGAGACTTTTAGCCCAGTTGCAAAGATGGGAACAATTAGAACCTTGATTGTAGTGAGTGCAGCAAGGAGATGGCCATTGTACCAACTTGACATAAAAAATGCTTTCCTCAATGGTGAACTTCAAGAAGAGGTATACATGAGTCAACCGATTGGATTTGAAGATAAAAAGGATCCAGATTTTGTTTGTAGATTAAAGAAAGCTTTGTATGGGCTGAAGCAAGCACCACGTGCTTGGAATCAAAGATTGGTTGAGTACCTCACAAGGTGTGAGTATAGTCCAAGTAATGCAGATCCCTCTTTCTACATAAAGAAAGAAGAAGGCAAGCAGGTATATATTTGCATATACGTTGATGATCTCATCATAACAAGAAGTAATGTTGCAGGAATACAAGAGATAAAAAGAAAACTCGGTAAGGCATTTAAAATTTCAGATCTTGGTGAGCTAAAATACTTTTTAGGCATTGAGATAGTCTATGGGAAAGACGGCATTTACCTGATGCAAAGAAAGTACCTGTTGGATGTTCTTTTCAGATTTGGAATGAGTGAATGCAAACCACTCGCTCAACCTATGGACACAAATGTGAAGCTTGCTCAAATGATGGAGAGAAGTTACATGATGTAACTACATATAGGAGTATTATAGGTTCATTGATCTATGCTATGATCACAAGACCAGATTTGTTTTATATCGTTGGAGTTCTTTCTCAATTTATGCAAACTCCAACAAGTGAACATTTAAATTCAGCCAAACAAGTGCTAAGATATGTGAAGCACACAGTCAATCATGCCTTGTTTTATAGATATGATGAAGAATTGCAGGTAAAGGGCTTCAATGATGCTGATTAGGCTGGTTCGAAGGAAGATAGAAGATCCACTTCAGGTTATGTGTTCATGGTAGGTAGCAAACCTATCACATGAAGCTCGAAGAAGCAACCTACTGTTGCACTATCATCTACAGAAGCTGAATATAGAGGATTAGCCTTTGTAACTTGTGAAGCTATGTGGATTAAGAAGCTCTTGGGTGATCTTGATGTGTAGGTAGAGACCATTCCAATTTATGGTGACAATATTTCAAGCATTCACTTGACAAACAATCCAATGTTTCATGCACGAAGTAAGCAGATAGAAGTGCATTATCATTATGTTCGAGAAAACGTTTTGAGCAAGGATGTGGATATAAAGTTTATTGGAACTAATGACCAGGTTGCAGACATGTTTACAAAGTCCTTAGATGCTTCTAAGCTAAAGAGGTTCAAGGATGAAATCAACTTGCAGGATATGGTTGAAGGTGCAAGCTCACATGTGAGCTTGAGGGGGAGTGTTAAAAATAAAGAAGTAAGGTCGTATATATTTTTGCAAAAAATATTTTCTTCAAATAGAAGGAAAATACAAAAATGAAAAATGGAAGCATTTACTTCAGCAAGTAGTGGAGGCCAAAAGAGAATCAATCAAAAGAGAATCAAATCCAAAAACTGAACTGTAAGAGGAGTGGCTGTCCAAAGTAGTGCAAAAGTTATGGAGAAGAGCTCTCAAACTCATCATGAGAGTTTTTGGTCACTTGACTATAAAAGAGGCAAGGGAGGACACTCAAGAACAGTGGAAGAAGGTGTGGAAGTCACGTTGTAGCTAGTTCATTTGGTTTGAGTCATTTCGTTCTCTTCACTCTCATAGACTATGTCCAATTGCATACCAATTTCTGGGTAGTCTACTTGTGAGAGTCATATCTCTCAATATATGTATCCAATTTTAGATTTTAAACATTCCTTGGAAAGCTTATCGCAAGTACTTCCTCTGTCATGCATACCACTCCATTGCAATTCACATACGTTGTTGTCCTCTGCAGTGTGTAGTGTTTCTCATAGGGAAGTGACATACATGATGACAAAATCCTCAAAACATGGACCAATCACCAAGGTCCGAGCCTGAAGCCCCCCCCCCCCCCCCTTTTTTGACAGAGCAAAATTTAGGAAATTAAATTGATGATAATGTATATTTTTTTTAATTAAAAAAAGGAAAGTTCAGTTGTAGTCTATTCTCCCATGCTTGAATCAATAAATGAACAATTGTACAATGAATGGGTTAAGTACCTTTGGGATCATCTGTATTCTACAAAGCAAGGGTATAAAGCTCCCAAAGCTAAGATAGACCAGAATTGATAGGATATCTAGGATTCTACAGGAGACAAATGTTTTTAATGAGAGTTGCTAAGAAGTTTAATAATTTTTTCATCACCTTCATGAGCAACCCACTTACATTTAATCTTTTTGTTTTCCAAGACAAACATCATATGGTGTCTGAAAGGCACATATTTTTTACAATTACATATTCTTGTACCTAACAAGTGTAAAGCTTTTTCAATCGATCACTCTTTCTAATGACCATCAAAGTTGATCACACATCTTTCTTTTCATATCTTCCGGAGTGTTTCCCCTCTGATGGCATTCCACAAAGGAGAAGAGCATCCAATAGTTTCTCTAATTAATGCTTGTTTTGAGCTGATTTGCCTTATTAAGCTCAAAATCTTGGCAAGAGACAGACAGATCGAAAGATTCTAGAGCATGAGAAGAAGAGATGACTAAGGTCCTCTCTACTCAGGATGCAATGCTTAGACAAGTGAGGGGTCCCACATATTTGATTAGCTTTGGCATTTTTCTGGACACCATGATGGAGGATTTTCCTCATAAGAATCGATTTTTGTTTCTCAATGGGAGGGTGCCACAGGTCCCCACACACAAACTGCCATGATCTGATGCTAGACACCATCCCCTGCTAAGGGAAATATGCAAGTCAAATTTCTTATTTAACCTCAAAGTTTTGTCTAATTTGTTCCCATTGGTCCATCTTAACCCTTCAATCTGAGGGGGGGGGGGTCGTTTCCAAGAAGGAGATGAGTTTTCTAGGTGTCCCAAGAGTTGATTCTCTACCTGAGAAGACACCAATCATCAAAGTCAATTCTCTTAACATAGTCTATGTCCTCAAACCTTATCCAATGAACTCTATCATGGTTCTAGAGATGTTTCCATTTGCTCAAACCTTTTTTCCATAACTTTCTTGCTCTTTGGATGTTCTTCAAATCAACTTCTTTATGATATGAAGCCAAATAGAATGATTTTGCCTAATCTTAGTCACCCACTTCCGTCATTCATTAACCTTGATGTACAGTTTCCTCTTGCACTACAACATATGAGTCCCATACGGATGCTAGCCATACCGATGATCATACTCCATCATTGGTATGACCATTGAAAATGTTTGGAAAACCATGCTAGCTATATCAACGGTCACTTTGGCATCGATATAACCATTGGAAAATTATTATCATTATAAGCATTGAAAAAAATCACTGTTGGTATAGGTTTTGGTATATGGATCAATATACACATCTGTATACATGTCCGTATATGTGTCGATATTTTTTTGGGCACTACCAATGCCTATAATGATGCTTATATTGACGCATATATCGATGCCTATAGCAACAACACGTTTTAATAACTCAAGAGCCAAAAGCCAACTACTCCTCTGTTTTGAACTGTGATCAATTTTTTGTCAAATTTGCAGATGCTTGCATTGTGCTCGATCTCACACATCCACCTGCATTGTGGTCATCTTGTGCTTTTTGTCTCTTCCCTCACATATCCACCCTCCTCTCTTCCATACACACACATATCTCTCTTTCTCCACACACAGAAATCTCTCTCTCTCTCTACACATACACACACATTTCTCTCTCATCTTCGTAAGGATGTGTGCACTCCTTCACCCTCTTTCTTTTTCTATTCATTTTTGTTTTCTAATTTCTCTTTCATTTTGTTTTGTAGGAGCTTTTTGGCATTGGTTTTTTGTTTGATGAGACAACATCGGTTGCGCTTTGAGAAGAGATCCAAAGAGAGTTAGATTGATGTAAGTGATTTATGTGCATGCATGTATTGTTTTGTTCTTTATATGAGAGATAGAGAGAGAGAGAGAGAGAGAGAGAGAGAGAGAGAGAGAGAGAGAGAGAGAGAGAGAGAGAGAGAGAGAGAGAGAGAGAGCAGCGAGCACAGTGTGCGCATTCGTGACTATGTGTAGTTCATGGAGATCATATCAAGCGTCACATCCTTAGTCAACCTCCAATGAAGGTGCTTTTCTAAATTAAATAAAAAGTACCAGCTCAGATCTCGCACACATGAACCAAATATGACTAAAGTTTTTAGAGCCATCTTGATCCACCATGTGTACCACTCCATTGCAATTTGCATATGTTGTTGTCCTATGTAGTGTGCAACATTTCTCATAGGGAAGCGACACAAACGATGACAAAATCCTCATAACATGAACCAGTCACCAAGGTCCAAGCCTCAGGGGCCCCTTTTTTTTTTACAGAACAAAATTTAAGAAATTAAATTAATGATAATGTATAATTTTTTTTAATAAAAGAAAAGAAAGTTCAATTGTAGTCTATGCTCCCATGCTTGAATCAATAAATGAAAAATTGTACAATGAATGGGTTTGGAGCGCTTCCCCTCTGATGGCATTCCACAAAGCAAAAGAGAAGCCAATAGTTTTTCCAATTAATGCTTGTTTCCAGCTAAATTGCCTTGTTAAGCTCAAAATCTTGGCCAAAGAAGAAGAGATGACCAATGTCCTCTTTGTTCAGGACACAATGCTTACACCAATCAGGGGGCCCATAGATGTTTTTACCTTTGGCATTTTATAGATACCATGATGGAGGATATGCCGCATAAGAATCGATTTTTGTTTCTCAATGAAAGCCACAGGTCCCCACACACAAACTTCCATGATCTAATGCTAGACACCATCCCCTGCTGAGGGAAATATGCAAGTCAAGGTGCTTATGTAACCTCAAAGTTTTGTCTAATTTGTTACCATTGGTCCATCTAACCCTTGAATCTGGGAGGGGCCATTTCCAAGAAGTAGATGAGTTTTTTAGGTGTCCCAAGAGTTGAATCTCTGTCTCTGAAGGCAGCAATCATTGAAGTCAATTCTCTTAACATAGTCTATGTCCTCAAACCTCATCCAATGAACTCTATCATGGTTCCACAGATGTTTCCATTTGCTCAAACCTTTGTTCCATAACTTTTTTGCTCTTTGGATGTTCTTCAAATCAACTTCTTTATGATTGGAAGCCAAATAGAATCATTATGCCTAATCTCAATCGCCCATTTCTAGTTTTCATTAACCTTGATGTATGGTTTCACATTGAACTACAACATATGAGTCCCATACTGATGCTAGCCATATCGACGATCATACCCCGTCATTGGTATGACCATTGAAAATGTTTGGAAAAACCATGCTAGCCGTATCGACGGTCACTTTGGCATCCATATAACCATTGGAAAACTATTGTTGGTATAAGCATAAAAAAAGTCATTGTTGGTATATGCATCGATATACATCTTCGTATATGTGTCCATATATGCATCGGTATTTTTTGGGCACTGCCAATGCCTATACCAACACTTATACTGATGCATATACTGATTCCTATACTGACGGAATGTTTTAATAATCCAAGAGCCAAAAGCTGACTACTCCTCTGTTTTGAACTGCAATCCGTTTTGCAGATGCTTGTATTGTGCTCGATCTCACATATCCACTTACATTGTGGTTGTCCTGTGCTTTTTGTCTCTCCCTCACACATCTACCCTCCTCTCTTCCCATAAACACACACACATATCTCTCTTTCTCCACACACACAGATCTCTCTCTCTCTCTACACACACACATACACATCTCTCTCTCATCTTCGTAAAGATGTGTGCACTCCTTCACTCTCTTTCTTTCTCTATTCATTTTTGTTTTCTAATTTCTCATTCATTTTGTTTTGTAGGAGCTTTTTGGCATTGGTATTTTGTTTGACGAGAGACAATATCGATTGCGCTTTGACGAGCGATCCGAAGAGAGTTAGATTGATGTAAGTGATTTATGTACATGCATGTTCTTTATATGAGAGAGAGAGAGAGACAAAGAGATCAAAGAGAAAGAGAAATGAAATAATTAATGTTTTTTAACGTTTAATGTTGGCTTTAGAGCATACACACACATATACACACACACTCACATGCATACATACACACACATGGTATACTCATATGCATATGCATGCATACATACACACATGCATATGCATACATAGATACATACACACGTATACATACACACACATATGCGCACACACACATGCATACACATATGCATACACATACGTTGTCACATGCATACACACATAAGAGACACACATATACATACACACATACACACATATTCATACACACACTTTTTCACACATACACACATATAGACATACACATAGACACACACACATAGACACACATACACACACACACACTCTCACATGCATACATACACACATGCATATTCATGCATGTGCATGCATACATACACACATATACATACACACATGTACATACACACCCATATACATACACAAATGCATATGCATACATACATACACACACATATACATACATGCATGCACAAACATATACATACATGGACATACATACCAATATACACACATATACTTACATGCATATATACACACACAAAAAGAGACACATGTATACACACACATACAGATACACACACATGTACATACACACATATACACATATACATACATACTGATACACATACATACATAGTCACATACACAATATATATACACATGCATACACACATACACATGCACACACATATACATACACACACATATACATACACACACATACACATACACATACACATACACATACACATACACATACACATACACATACACATACACATACACATACACATACACATACACATACACATACACATACACATACACATACACATACACATACACATACACATACACATACACATACACATACACATACACATACACATACACATACACATACACATACACATACACATACACATACACATACACATACACATACACATACACATACACATACACATACACATACACATACACATACACATACACATACACATACACATACACATACACATACACATACACATACACATACACATACACATACACATACACATACACATACACATACACATACACATACACATACACATACACATACACATACACATACACATACACATACACATACACATACACATACACATACACATACACATACACATACACATACACATACACATACACATACACATACACATACACATACACATACACATACACATACACATACACATACACATACACATACACATACACACACATGTTTTAGAGTTATGGTTTAAGGGTTTTACATTCATGCACACATGCATAGACACATATACACATACACATATATATACACACATACACACATATACATGTTTTCAGGTTAGGGTTTTACGATTAGGGTCTTATGGTTTTATATACATACACACATGCATACACACATATACTTATATACACACATATACACATACACATATATATACATATACATGTTTTAGGGTAAGGGTTTTAGGGTTAGGGTTTTAGGGTTTTACATACATACACATGCATACACACATTCATACATATACACATATACACATACACATATATATACACATAAACACACATATACATGTTTTAGAGTTAGGGTTTTAGGGTTTTTACATACATACACACATACATGCACATATACGTACATAACATATACACATACACATATATATAGACATGCATACATGCACATACACATACACACATGTCACATATACATACACACATATACATGTTTTTGGGTTATGGTCTTAGGATTAGGGTTTTTGGCTTTTACACACACACACACGCACACACACACACATACATATATATATATATATATATATATATATATATATATATATATATATATATATATATATATATATATATATATATATATATATATATATATATATACACACACACACATACACATGTCACACATACATATACACACACACACATACACACATGCACACATATACATCTTTTAGGCTTAGGGTTTTAGGATTAGGGATTTAGGGTTTTAGTGGAATGCATACATGCATATATACACACACGTATATACATACATACTGTTAGGCCGCCGGATGGGAATAATGTAATTTTATTTTCCATAGTCGCACGCACCAAAGAGGCATAGTGAATAGTTGTAACTTTTTATCCATTAATGAAAAGGCATTATGGTGTTCTTCGGCAGAAGAGAGACGGGTTCACCAGACTCTGTCTGGGCGACTATGCCGGGAAGATCGTGTGCAGATTTGCCGATATCTGAGTATTGTTATTCTGATCTTGTTGAATTGCAGTGAGTCATTATTAACACAGTAATGTTACATTCACATTGATAAGTTTCTGCGACTGTGTAATTGTTAATTTGCACGATAAGTTACTGTGTAAAGATAATCGTAACCGAAACATAGTAACCGTGTAGCAGAAATTACTATCTTGAAAGTATAGTTACTGCTTAGTTGAATAGTAATTTGGGAAAATTAAACAAAAGGGCCTCTGCACTGTCAGACCCCTAACCATCCCCAAGAACCCGAAACGCGATTAAAAGCGACTTGATAGAAGTGCTTTTAACACTACCGCCGTCTGTGGGAAGATGGAAAATTGGGAATAATCAGTAAGGGAAGAGCAATACGCAAGATAAGCAGTGGATAATAGTAACCACTGGCTGAGTCCTATCCGAAGTATAGGAGAGATCAACATCCTTGGGTAGTTCCAAATTTATTAGGGACACCCCCAGGTGGTAGAAGTGTAGGCCAATTAAGTCCAATTGTAGAAGGATCGGAGCCAGTCAATAGTGATTCCGGTGCTAGTTCGGTGACACATGATGAGATTCCGGTGTGAATCCGGTACTTCTTGGAGAAGGTACAGTGACGTCTGGTTGTACAGAGACGCAGTGCAAAGTTAGTCCGACACTATCTAGTCAAAATTCGACCATTTTCGGTGATAAAGTTGTGTTACCAAGTGAGACCGTTTTTGGTGAAAGGGTAACCTGGTTCGCTGAAAGTTCGACAAGTTCTAGTGGAAGTTCAGTACCATTTGGTGGGAATTTGAAGTTTTTCGATGATAGTGCAGTATTGCCTTGTGGACCCTTATTACATTCACCATTTTTTGAGGCAAGCCTACCTAATTTCGATACCAAAGCTGAGGAAGGGCTACTTGACTTAGAGTTAAGTAAGAGATTCAACGACATTTTTGAACCGAAAAGTGAGCAGGCTGATAATACAGATTCTGAAGGACAAGAGAAACCCCTCAGCATACAGATAACAACAATACTACCCACAATAGCACCATGAGTGGTTCACAGTCACAGCAGCAAACACCCCCACAGTCGCAACCGCAGTTTTAGCAGCAGCAACATCAGCAACCACAGCCAATCATTCCACCTCGACCGATTCCAACCGGAGTGACATATACAAAATTCAGTGGATTTCCGGGAGATGATCCCGACGCACATGTTCGCACATTCGAGATCAGTTATGCAGTGTTGAATCACTCACCGGATCCGGCGTACAAGGCCATTGCATTTCAGGCCACATTGGTTAATGAAGCAGCAAGGTGGTTGACTGAATATGATATTAATCATTTCTTTAATTATGATGATGTGAGAGATGCATTCTTACAGAGGTTTTGTTTGAAGAAGAACCCTACGTAAATCTTTGACTATTTGCAGAACAATCGACAGAAACCACACCAGAGTGTACAGGAGTATGTGACACTATTTAGAACTCACTTAAGGCAGCTGCCCCCGGCACATGCCAATCTGCCAGATGATGTCATAACACAATGGTTCATTAACGGACTGAATCCACAGTTAAGACAAATCATGATCATTCGCTGTGTGGGCGGAATGACATTGGACGTTGTAATTGCGATGGCCTTACAGTTGGAGCACAAAGTTGGAGGTTTTACAAAGGACCTGGAATGGTTGAAAGCAAGTAAGAACGTAGCTGATGATCCATCCAAACACGTGTATTGTACTAAGTGCAAGAAACCAGGTCACACCAGTTCTACATGTGCCCTCAACCAGATGTATTGTGCCATCTGTAATATAACAGAACACTCAACAGAAACATGTGCATATAATGCAAAGGTGTAGGGTAGAGCGGCCGTAAACGCTATAATACAGGAACCAGGGCAGCCGGCCACTCATTATGTGCCACTACAATTGCGACCCAACCAGCAGCAGGGATATATGAACTTTTGAGGACCGTGAAGTAACAGCTTTAATCAAAATCGATGGCAGGCAGGTACATCGGCGGAAGATACTTCCCTCCCACCTCCTCGATGTCATTTTTGTGGCGAGGTTGGCCATATCCATAGATTTTGCAAGGAAGCAGCAGAGTACGACAAAAGGAAGAAGGAACGACAAAATTCGATGACTAATATGGTTTATATCTCCCCAATTGACTCACAAGCAGCTATGGTATAGACCAGATCAGGTAAACAGTTACAACCAGTAGCTGAAGTTTCGAGCCTAGAATTCGTGAGCAGCAACGGATGTTTACAAAGGCTAGTCAATGGATAGCTAAGGAGCCGACTGTGTTTCCTGATCCAATTCTGGTAACACAGGTCCCTCTGCCACAGGCAAGATCGAATGAACAGAACTCTACCCCAACAACATTAGAATCACCACCAGAATTGGTGATGACCACAACCCAAACAGATCAGGTATGGGACATTCTATCTAAGGCTTCAATCACACTCCCTTTGGGACAGTTGCTCGCCTTAGTTCCAGGAGTACGGTAGCAATTCCAACAGCAGGTTAGTCCCAGACCTTCATGTACTCTGGCGATTGCGACCATACAATCGGAGATGGATTCTACGGTAGATCATTTAGTCCCACTGATTACCGTCTGGTATAAAAACCAAAAGATTACCCAAGTTTTAATTGATGGCGGGTCTGGTGTGAATACTGCAACAGTTGCACTCTGAAAGAAACTGGGTTGGACCCAAATTGAACCAGTGCAGTTCTTTGTGCGAATGGCAGACCAATCACGAGTCCATCTGGTGGGTTTAGTACATAACATCCCGATAACCCTGCAGGGAACCACATTTAAAATGACTTTTGTAGTCCTGGAGCTACCCGAATCTAGCCTCGACTACAACTTACTCTTCGGTCAACCATGGCTAAAGCAAGCCAAAGTCGTACAGGATTGGTCCGCTCAAGATTTAATTTTCAAAGCCAATCACCGGAAATATGTAGTTAAATTGGATGCTATGCAACCTTGTGATCTTCATGCACGACCCTATGTAGCGGAGCCAGTCCATATGTTGGATGGGTTATCTGATGATGAGGAGGAAGATTTCCTTAAAACCAATAAGGACCTCATCTCAATAGGTACTGTAGACTTACAGTCGATAGCAGACACCTGGAGTCCGCAGTTTGTACGGTCGTGCCACTGACCAAAGAAGTAGCAGCAGATGCCGATATAATTATGGATGAATCGACCTTACAACAACTGTTGCAGCCAACTGATGACTTGGCAAGGCCTCGATAGTTTTATGTACCGGAGGATCAGTTGGTAACATACAATTTGGGAGATACGGTCAACCCGAGGCCAGTCAAAATTAGGGCCGGATTAGCAGAAAAATTCCAAGAAGATTTGGTACAACTCCTGCGGGAATTCGAAGACATCTTCGCTTGGGATTATAGAGACATGAAAGGTCTTGACCCATGGATTTATCAACATCGAGCGGTACTAAAACCTGATGCGAGGCCTATCAAACAACCTAGTTATAGGATGAACCCTAATTATGCGGCACAGGAAAAGGCTGAACTTGATCGTTTATTGAAGGTGGGATTCATTATGCCAATTGAGCATGCGGAGTGGATATTACCAATAGTAATAGTGCCGAAGAAAAATAAACAATTGCGTATCTATGTTGACTACCGAAAACTCAATGCCGCCACCTTACCGGATCCGTTCCCTCTCCCCTTTCTAGACACAATGCTCGATAGGGTAGCAGGTCACGAAATGTATTCTTTTCTGGATGGATACAATGGATATAATCAAGTCAGGATGGCCGAATAGGATATACAGAAGACATCATTCATCACTAATTGGGGTGTCTATGCCTGCACCGTAATGTGGTTTGGTTTACAGAATGCCCCGAGTACATTCCAAAGATGTATGCAGGAAGTATTTTCACCTTACTTGACCACGTTTATGCAATTGTATTTGGATGATTTTTCCTTATTTGGTGCCACTTCAACACACCTGTATCATTTACGGTGTTGTTTTGAAAAATGCCGAGAGTACCGACTATGTTAGAATCCTACCAAATGAGTTTTTGCGGTCTCCTGTGGTAAACTGCTTGGCCATATTATTTCTAAACAAGGCATACAAGTAGATCCGGATAAAGTAGCAGCCGTGTTGGAGGCACCAGTCCCAAAGACACCGAAAGAAGTTATGCGCTTTCTTGGCCAAATCAGATGGCATGGCAGACATTTACGGTGGTTAGCTCATTTAGCGACACCACTTAATCGGCTTATGACCAGCGCTCCACAGAAGTACGAATGGACTCAAGAGTGCCAAAGTGCATTTGATCGGTTGAAGGTTTTATTGACGCAGGCACCGATCTTGCAACCACCTGATTGGGATCGATCATTCCATGTCTTCGTGGATGCGTCAGATATTGCGATTGGTAGTGTCCTCATGCAACAAATTGACAAATGGTTTCGGCCTGTATACTATGCGAGCCATCGATTAGCTTCTGCGGAGAAAAATTACTCTGTGACAGAACGAGAATGTCTTGGTTTGGTATACTCTGTTAAGAAATTTCGGCATTACTTGCTGGGCTGTAAATTTACTTTCCATGTGGATCATGGTGCACGAGTGTACTTGGTTCCGCAGCAGCATTTAGATGGTAGATTGGCACGATGGGTTTAACTATTACAGGATTTCGATTATGAAGTTATTCATCGACCCAGCACATCACATGTCTTGGCGGATTTTCTATCTCGACTGGATTTTGGTGAGTCTTCGGTAGGTGTGGATGATACAACGCCGATGATTTACGTCATCGAGACAACTCCTGAAGAATCTGCAGAACTTCCTGTGGCTCCTACATACTATGATACGTTAATGCCTTTTCTCACTGACGGTTGTCTCCCTCCTAATGTTCCCATTACTCTGCACCGAAAAATTGCAGTCTACAATCGATGATTCCAGTTGATTGTGGGTCAATTGTATTACATAGATCCTATTGGTGTTTTACTTAGTTGCATTCCTCCACATGAAGCGGAATTAGTTATTGCTATGGCTCATTCATTACCCACTGTAGGACACTTTGCAACTGATCTTACTCACTGCAAAATTCTGCAAAGTGGGTTGTGGTGGCCTACAATGTATAGAGATGTGGTTCAATGTGTGCAGCAGTGTGATGTCTGTCAACGGTCTGGGCAGCCCTTGCAGCGACACTTTTTTCCCCTTCAACCTGTCTTACCTTTGGAACCCTTTCAGAAGTGGGGTCTAGATTTTATTGGCCCCATAACACCACCTGCGACCCTCACCAACAATCGATATATATTGACTTGTACAGATTATGCCACTAGGTGGGCGGAAGCTTGGGCTTTACGTTCTGCCACAGCTGTTTTGGTGGCAAAATGTTTGATGAAGGATGTCTTCCCTCGATATGGACTACCTCTAGAGATAGTGACAGACCAAGGAACACATTTTGCAATAAACTTACTGCAAGTACTGACTCAAACTTTTCAGATTATGCATAAATTCAGTTCACCGTACTATCCACGTGCTAATGGTCTAGCTGAAAGTACCAATAAGACTTTGTTGAATATGCTCCGCAAATTGATCTTGGAATGTCCGAAACATTGGGATCAACTCTTACCTGCTGTATTATGGGCATACCGGACCACGTACAAAGTGGCAACCGGAACAACTCCATTTAAACTTGCTTATGGATTGGAAGCTATTGCACCAATGGAAGTAGTGATACCCAGTCTGCGTGTTGCCTTAGCTTAGAAATTACTGCCGGAAGAATCTTTGCTATTTCGGTTGGATGCACTCAGATCATTGGATGAACACCGTTGGGAAAGCTTCATGACTCTCCAAGAAGTTCAGCTCCGTCAAGCCCGTACTCATGACCGCTTCCTAAAAACCCCTGTCGTTACGGTTGGTCAACTTGTTTTATTTTATAATGCTAAAGCCAATCGCGCTGTCGGAAAATTTAAATTACAGTGGTTTGGTCCATACCGGATTGCTGAACGAGTGGGACCAGCAACTTTTTGGTTGGCAACCTTAACTGGTGTTCTCCTTCCAAAAGTGAGTAATGGTTCTAAGCTTCGCCCATATCACCAGCCGTCTGATATCCTATGATGTGTACTTAGTCTTTTTCGAGTGTCACTTGTTTTTCTTTTTCTTCCCGTATTTCGGTTGACCACTGGCCATAATCTTCTCGTTTTGGTATCTAACTATGATTAATCACTGCCCTGTGTTACTGTTTCTGCTCATGCATGCTTGCCGTAATCATGAGGGATTTCTCTCCAATACTGCACAATGATTAGGGTTTTTGCCGCCTAATGTTGTCCGTGCTCTTAGTTAATTGTGTTCTTTCCACTGGTAATCGCTATTGTGTTTTTGTGATTGTGTGTTTTGTGTATTCAGTATTCTCGTGTTTACTTGTGCGCCATGGAAGCACTCGTGAATGTCGCCATCTTCCATGCAGGCCTCACTCCCGAAGTGAGTGAGTATTTGCGCGCCCGCGGTCTGTTGGCCTTCGCTGCATTGCCCTGGCATTCAGTGGAGTGTCATCCATTCCATGTGCAGATTATTTCTGCTATTGCCGCGACACCTGCTACAGAGCAGTGTTGGCCCATTGCTTGTTTACCATCTCATGTAGTCATTACTTTAGCTACATTTGCTGAAGCTTTTTGCCTCCCTCAGGAAGGATTGGAGAATGGTCCCCTTCTTTCTGTGGCCACCATGAAAGAATTGTTCCCCCGGCACTCATCTAATGAGTATGCCATTCTTTGTAGACCTGAACCAGAGCGTACAACTCTGCAATTTTTGGTAGCCACCCTGAATTTACAAAAACACACATATGGTATTTCTTGACCATTCTATTCGATAATAGATACTGCATCACGTGAGCCTGTAAATTTCACATCTTTCTTTTTTCGGCGTATTCACTGTGACTGTGTGACTGTTACCAAGCAAATTGCTAAGGGTGACCTCCCTCGTTCCCAGTTACCCCATCTCCTCACTTTCCTCTTTCTGGCGATCCAAGTCGCGCAACCTCCTCCAACTGCTCCCTTCTTGTTACATGAAGAATCTACTCAAATGCTCGAGGACAAGGATGATGAAGATGAAGATCTGCTTCAACTTTTTCACCGAAAACGCAGATGTGTAAGCCCCTCTGAAAGTCACGTGTAGGGATCAACTGTTGGTCATGATACTGAAGTCTTCCACGACACTGCCACATCTCTTCATGTTGAATCATCCGTTCCCTCTTCCCCATTCAACCAGCAGGAACATGGTGCACACTTGGACGAATCCGAAGAAGTCTATTCTCAGGCGGACTCTCATCAGCAGAATGCAGACACTATGAAGGAGATTGTCACTGAAATCCTCACAGAAGTAATTGCTAATGCTGAGGCCGTGATCGCACTCACTGAGGCGACAAATAATGTGGCCGGAATAGTCCTGGTGCAGAATCCTCTCATCCCCCTTCCTCCACCCATTAATCCTACTGAGCATGTTGTAGTACATACTAGTGCAATCACCAATGTAATTCCCGATGCACCCACTCCTCCATCCTCTTCTCCCGAATACTCTCCACCACTCTCCCCTCATCTGTTTTCTGCCTCTTCATCCCAACCACTTCTTGTTATTCATCCTCCGCCTGATATGTTCAGCGAATTAGAATCTATGGGTCGCCTCCTGATCTAGTTTTCTTAGCAATTACCTTTTCAAATGAAGCTGGCAACCGAGAATATCAGGGAGGAATTGCAAGGCAAAGTTGATTTGCTTGAAGCCGACATTGCTCCGTTGCAGGAAGAAGCAAATGCGGTGAAGGCAGAGAACCATGCCCTGCAGGTTCAACTTCAACAACTTCAAGCCCGGATCGCAGAGCAGGACAACCTGATTGCCCAATGTGATGCATCACTTGCTGCGTTAAATGAAAAGAATGTTCTTTTAGTCGCTCGCGATGAAGAAATAAAGTAGTTAAATCAGTTGGTACAGGATAAGGAAGATGCTCAGATTGCTCTTGGCAATCTATTAGAAGAAACCTGAGCAGATCTTGAGCTGGTGACCCAAAAAGAAATGGCTGATCTGGCCATGCAAAACAGTGAGGAATTAAAGATCGTATTTGCCGAACTCTTTCAGAAGAGTCGTGAAGTGGAAGCACAAACGGGTCTAACAATTCAACTTAAGAAAGAATTAACAGGAATCAGGAAAGAAAGGGATGCATATTATAAAACCATCCAATATCAAGCTCAGGAGCTGGAACACAGAGAATTGCAGTTAGGCACTCAAGCAGAAAGATTGTCTAGAGTTGATGGTCAAATTGCTGATATGAAGGTTAGACGAGATGCGGCCATAGCCAACGAATTCTATTTACAAGAAGCCTTTTTGCAGACACAGACTGATGCACTGATGAGTCAAGTTATTTTGGCAAGTTCAGTCAGAACAGACGCACAACTGGTCGAGCCAGATACATTAAAAATTATGTTGGATTCCCTGAAACAAAAGATTACCCGAAAATTTAAGTTAGCCCAAACACTGTACATACAAGGCATAGTTGATGAGCCTTAGTTTTATTTTTTCTTTGTGGGTTCGAGTCCACCGTGCGTGCCAGTGTTATGCCACCGGATGGCAATAATGTAATTTTATTTTCCATAGTCGCACACACCAAAGAGGCGTAGCGAATAGTTGTAACTTTTTATCCATTAATGAAAAGGCATTACGGTGTTCTTCGGCAGAAGAGATATGGGTTTGCCAGACTCTGTCTGGGCGACTATGCCGGGAAGATCGTGTGCAGATTTGCCGATATCTGAGTATTGTTATTCTGTTCTTGTTGAATTGCAGTGAGTCATTATTAACACAGTAATGTTACATTCACATTGATAAGTTTTTGCGAATGTGTGATTGTTAATTTGCGCGATAAGTTACTGTGTAAAGATAATCGTAACCGGAACATAGTAACTGTGTAGCGGAAATTACTATTTTGAAAGTATAGTTACTGCTTAGTTGAATAGTAATTCGGGAAAATTAAACAAAAGGGCCTCTGCACTGTCAGACCCCTAACCATCCCCAAGAACCCGAAACGAGATTAAAAGCGACTTGACAGAAGTGCTTTCAACAATACACATACACAAACATAAAGTCACATAAATACACATATACACACATGTCACATATGCATACACTTATATACATGTTTTAGGGTTAGGGTTTTAGGTAGGGTTTTTGGGGTTTACACACATGCATCCATACATATACACATACACACATACATACATACATACACATGCACATACATACACATAAAGTCACATACATACACATATGCACATGTCAAATATACATACACACATATGCACATGCACATATGCACATATGCACATGTCACATATACATACACACATATGTTTTAGGGTTAGGGTTTTAGGGGTTTACACACATGCATATATACATATACACATACACACACATGTCAAATGTACGTACAAATATACACACATATACATGTTTTAGGGTTAGGGTTTTACGAATATGGTTTTAGGATTAGGCCTTTAGGGGTTGACACACATGCATACATACATATACACATACACACAAATATACATACATACATACACATACACATACACATTCACATACACATACACATACACATACACATACACATACACATACACATACACATACACATACACATACACATACACATACACATACACATACACATACACATACACATACACATACACATACACATACACATACACATGCACATACACATACACATACACATGCAACATAACATACACATACACATACACATACACATACACATACACATACACATACACATACACATACACATACACATACACATACACATACACATACACATACACATACACATACACATACACATACACATACACATACACATACACATACACATGCACATGCACATGCACATGCACATGCACATACACATACACATACACATAAACATACACATACACATACACATACACATACACATACACATACACATACACATACACATACACATACACATACACATACACATACACATACACATACACATACACATACACATACATATACACATACACATACACATGCACATACACATACACATACACATGCACATACACATACACATACACATACACATACACATACACATACACATACACATACACATACACATGCACATACACATACACATACACATGCACATACACATACACATACACATACACATACACATACACATACACATACACATACACATACACATACACATACACATACACATACACATACACATACACATACACATACACATACACATACACATACACATACACATACACATACACATACACATACACATACACATACACATACACATACACATACACATACACATACACATACACATACACATACACATACACATACACATACACATACACATACACATACACATACACATACACATACACATACACATACACATACACATACACATACACATACACATACACATACACATACACATACACATACACATACACATACACATACACATACACATACACATAC